>OOFB01033256.1:15267-26452 GCA_900323305.1 Trachyrincus murrayi | reverse complement strand
TTGAGGCTCCCCCCCCCCCCCCCCCCCACCGCTAGTCATGAAACAATGACTATAATAATGATTATTTTATTTTATTTTGAGATAGCTTTTCACATCTCAGCTTTTCACGTATTTCACATATCACTTCATCTTTTTTTCTCCATCTTATTTCTTTATCTTTTCTCTTATTCCGTCTCTGTCGTTCTTTCCCTGCCAGGCGTTTGTGCTCGTGCCAGCTGACGCTGTCGGAAGACGACACGCTGAAGATGAAGCTGGAGTTCCACAAGTGTCTGTCGGTGATGGACCGCTGCCTAGTGCTGCCCCACGCCAGATCCAGAGCCCGGCTCCACGCTGCCCTGGCCGTCTGGAGGAAGGAGGCGGAATCGCAAGCAGAAAACACACAGGTGGGAGGGAATAGCTACACGCAAGTGGCACTTTCTGTGACGTTACCAGGTTTGCATTGATTTTAAAAGATGTATGTTATGGAGCTCTGTCCTTAAAGGTCACTAAAACATCCGTTACCAATATAATTAGTCCAAATCACTTCCTCGTACCGAGTCATCTAATTTTGACAAATGATATTGGTAACGGATGTTTTAGTGAAGCCAAGAGAGACGGCTACGATGGTTTGGTCACCCAGGCCGGTGTGTAAGTGAGAAGGCACAGCGAGCCGGTCATTATCGCTAAACAAACCCAGACAGGGTGACGCAGGACCCCGACGCAGCGCTTATTACGAGGCTATTCACTAAAGAAATCAATAATTTGACAGAAAATATAACAACAACACTTTTTTTTTTGATTGATTTAAAAATTATTTTATTGCTTCCACACAAAAAAAAGTCTGATTCTACAGTTAGAAAACTGCGTCCATAGCAACGGTCTGTTATTCATAGCAGCTATTCAGCCCGCTATTCAGCAATAACTGACCGTAGAAGGCCGTAACTGACCAATCAGAATCAAGTATTCAACAAAGCTGTGTTCTAATGTCCGTAAACTGTGCTCATGTATCGATCTACTTTGTACGTCTCGCTTGACTTAATATATGTGGACCCCAACCCAGAACGCAATAACCGCCAGCGTAGGCCTGAACAATGTCACACATCTGTTATGAGGATAACAGAGCATTGTTATGCACAAGTAATAATGGAGTCTACAAATTGGTTACATCACGTAGCAAGCCAATGCACCGCGGAGTGAGTCGTTTCCATATCCGCCTCAAAGACGTGATGGCTTTCGCAGAGTAAGCCTCGGGCCAAGGGGAAATTGAAAAATGATGCTCAGCACAAACCAGACCCAGCGGCCGCGGTTCTGCTGTACCAGAGGAGGCTGGAGGACAGGATCCAAGTGTTCCAGAAGGAGGAGGGAATGCAGGGCCGTGTCATGGACAAGGTACGTTGGAGAGATGGACGCGTTTCTAATGTGACCCTACTGAGTAATAAATAAACGTTGTTTTCTACAAAATGCGGCCCACAAGAATGTCTTATTACAACATGTTAGTCTTACAAATCAGTCTTTAGATTTAATATCTAAAGTTAGATTCATATCTAAAGTCTAAAGGCAGACCAGCTCAAATCTGGGTGAACGGGGGCGTTTCACTTTGTTTTCGCTTCATATTTGTTTCGACCAATCGTGTTGCTGGAGGCGGGGATCTGTAAGCGCGTAATTGGCGAACACAAACTCGGCCAGCAGAAGTCAACTGTAAAAAAGTGTATGTAAAGGTTTCAAATCAACACCGTGTAGACTGACCACTTGGAATGCAAGAAATACCAACAATTATAATCGAATACACGGTCCAAATCTCAGCCAGTTGGACCCTTTCAGTTTCTGGTTCCCGGCCCAGGCTCTGTGCCGTCTCTCCCCAGAAGTTCTGCTATAACGTAGTAGGACGGCAGGATCCCAGATTACATTACATGTAAACCTACGGTGCTGAGGAGATGTCAGATCAAATGTGTTCCAAGTTCAGACCAAGACGGCTGCTGCCAGGTTTCATTCCACCCAATCGCTCCACTAGTTGACTAAACCCCTCCCACTTTCAACCAGAGTGGGAGGGGCTGACAAGTCCCAAGCTCTACCACAGCAGTTGAACGGGAAGAACACTTCGTGCCCCTCTATGTCACATATGTGCCGTATTTAATTAATGACTATTATTAATGTATTATTAAAGTAATGTAATGTATTATTAAAGTAATGAAGGCTTTTCTCTCTCTCTCTCTCTCTTCCTCTCACCAGGTCAGAGAGGAGACGGAGAGGGAGAGAGAGAGCAGGCTTCGCTCTCGGGCGGATGACCTGGCCATGCAGATGGCCGCCATCCACTACCGGAAGGCGGAGAAGAGGACCAAGGTGCTGGAGACCTCCAGGGCCATGCTCACCCTGCAGAGCCAGCTCACCCGTCAGCTCAGAGAGAGCCGGAGCCTGGGGAAAGGGGACATGGCCCAGAGCATACACAACCACTGCTCGGTGGGACACGGCTCTTCTCTTTCCTTCTTGCGGCTCACTGATCGGGTCACGGGTCCTTTTACCTCGTCGGCGACGCGAAAAAATTAAACGAGGCGAATTTGAGGTTGTAGTGACACTGATTGGTCGAGATCATTTCATCGGCGGAGAAAATTGTCCGTGAAGCGGTTTAGGAAGAAAAAGAAAAGACTTTCTTGCGAAATACTCTTCATTCAGTTCAACGTTTTGTTTTCGTGCGCCTGATGTAAAAGGACCCTGGAAGCCTAGCGAGTGAGGCTTTATGTAAAGCCCTTGATCATAACCGGTCTCACGTTACAACAACCGCTAACTCTTAAGCCCTCGTAGGGCAAGGCGCAGAGCCAAGCGGCGGAAAGGAAGAAAAAAACAAGACAGCATAGGATAGATCCCTCTTTCCACGGATGGCAGGGAAGCACATAGTGACATACTAAATAAGAGCTGTTGTGTTATGAGCCTACCGGCGCATTACAAGCCTGCCTTTGTGTTATAATCAGGGGTGTGAATCTTTCGGTATCTCACGATTCGATTTTGATTCTTGTGGATTCACGATTCGATTCTCAAAATCGATTCCCGATTCAAAAGCGATTCTCGATCCAGTACATCGGGGTGCTAATTTCAGGATCTACTCCAGTCTGCTGTGCGCTAAGAAAGGCGGTGTGGCAAATTATGGCATGAAAGCAGAGTAAAGTGTGTAAAAGATTATGTCGTTTTCATATTTGGTTTTTGGAAGTTGGGAATCGATTCAGAATCATAGACGATAAGAATTGCGATTCTTCCGTGAATCGATTCTTCCGTACACCCCTGGTTATAAGCCTCAGTTATAAGCCTACTTGGACTTGACCATAAGTCCCTCACCGTGACCTCATCAGGATCATTCGATGCACGAGTGATCCCGCATGCCGTTGTTCAGTAGATGTGAAGGTTGACTGGTAGTTTTACTGTCACCACAGAGTCTGGAGGAGGCAGAGAAGCAACTCCAGGAGGAGAGGGCCGGTTTGGGCTGCTTGGAGACCGCTCAGCGCACAGACAAGTCAGCCAGAACGCCAGAGGACTCAGACCAAGACGAAGAAGAAGAGGAAGACGAGGTGGAGGAGGAGGAAGATGAGAGCGACAGGAAGAGGCTGTTTGAGGTGCGGCGAGACTTCCGCATGTCCATCATTCTCCAGGAGGCGCTGTGCAAGAGGGATGGCGTCTTCGCCACGCTGACAGAGAGGTGGGGTGTCGCGTTAGCCTCAGAGGTGTCGGTACCAGTGTGACGCCCCGCAGTGTTTCATCGTCCGTCTTGTCTCGTCCTGTCCAGGCTACGCGAGGCGAGCAGCAGGAGCCAGGTCGTGGAGGATTTAAAGGAGCAGCTGGAGCTGAAGAGATTATACGCACACTGTGACCAGGTGTGAACTGCCCACCTTGATACACACACACACATACTAGGGCTGAACGATACGGTATAAAAATCATATTGCGGTATTTTTTGACAGATATTGCGATTGTGATATGATTCGCTATTAGTGGGAATAATCATTTTTGCATCACAATTTTCATTTTCACTGAAAAAACTATTGAAATGTTAAATTAAAATGTGACATTTGTTGGGGACGGTACCAAACAAACATGTTTTCTTACATCTGGAGAAAAGAAACTGTAGGCCAGGGCATCTCTGCAGCACGACAGTACTTCATTATAACGGTGTTTATAAAACTTATAAATGTACATATACATTTTACCCTTATCAAAAAAATGCAGCTCCTGTGATTTGGATATTGCACTTGGCCATACTGCGATTTCGATAATATTTAGATTAATTGTTCAGCCCCAACACACACACACACACACACACACGGCATCTCTCTCTCCCAGCATCTTTCTTACTTCCGTGATGACAGTAACGTTAATCTTCATTGTCAGGTTGTTCCTCTACATCTCGTTCTCTCCACCGTGAGCCAAGATCAGGTCACACATGGAGAACAGGGTTTCTCTCCAGATGTACAACATGAGATTAGATGAAGTGAGTTATACTACATGTAGTCAGTTAGCAGATGCTTCTACCCAAAACCACTTCCAGTGAATGTCATCCTGAGACAGGTAAGGGTCAGGCCTCTTGCTGTAGGTACACAGGCAGACGTCGGGGATCGAACCCAGAACCGATCAAACACCCACAACCACTAAGACTACCCTGCCCCGCCGGGACTTCATGACGTTTCTCGCGTTTCTTCTCCCCAGGAGCTGGAGTTTGCGTCTCGGCTGGTCAAGCAGAGTCAGGTGTCCACGGAGGTGCTGCTGGAGGCCCTACGTCTGCTGCTCCCGACGCTGCCGGAGTCGGAGCTGCTCTCCGTGGTCGACGCCCTGCATCGCCCCGGACACGCCCTGCCCTCCGCCTCCGTGGAGCAGGCCCGCCCGGGGTACGTGTCCCTGTTAAAAGTCCCTGTCCTTGTTAAGTTTGCTCATCAGGTGTCCTTGTTTACATGTCCATGTGTCTACCGGTTATGTTAAATGTGCTGTTGGTAAGATTCGAGAGTTGTAAAGAAAGAGAGACCAGGAAAGAGTGAGAGAGCAAGATTTTGTCAACTAAACAACCCATAGAAACGTCCCCTCCTCCCTCTCTGCTCCCTCCCTCCCTACGTTTCCCCGCCATTGAGAAGTGTTGCATTCGCACACCTGTGATTGACAGGCGAGATGGATGCCCCGAACCAATCAGGGAAGAGATGCCCCGATTGGTCAGAAATAAGCCGGTCTAAAATATGAGTTGGCTCATACAGAGGCAGGCACAGTCAACTTGAAACAGATATTCTCACAGCCATTTTTCACTCACTAATAGCTGACGGGTGGCTATGGCATTCTGAACAAATTACACTTTAATAACAGCTCTTAAATCTTACCTACAGCACCTTTAAGTTGTTGACAAAAGAAACAAAAATTTTAACTACCGTTTTGAAACTGCCAAGACAGATTTGATGGTGAAATAGCAACCAGGTGAATGATTTTGGTCCGTCTAGAGGTATTGTTATTTATTGCTAACCACTGTTCTATAGCGTGATGGTCGTGGCACGTCAGTAGCGCCTTGCACAGCTGTCCCGGGTTACAGGTTTGGAAGCGCTCTGTAAAACGTCTGGACGGCGTTTTGCTGACACAGTACGTTAAAACGCAGTCTTCTGAAACCTCCTGCCAAGCCTTAACCCCAAAGACACTCGAGGCCTTTTGCACCTTTGTGCAAAAGTGCATATGTTTGACATTTTCCATACAACAACTGAGAACTATATATAGCTGTGGTCACACCAGTATGTCAGTATGCGTACTGTTTTTCTGTTAAATGTGCATCAGGAAAGTGTCGATATTTTCCCCCCCAAAGAAAAGTTGGACAGTTCGTTTCTTAGACGTGGCGAAGACACCCTGTCCCAAGTTCTCTTTGTGGGACATATCCACACTTTCCAGATTTTAAATGTAAAACAGACAACTAGAGGACGTCTTGTTTTGAGAAAATCACCAGGGTCTTAGAATTTCCACATCGGATATATTAAAAAAATAAAAAAACTTTGAAAAATAAAGGCGCCGAGGGTACATTTTTACTACAACAATGTTCTGCCCAGGTAATGTCTTGCTGAACAGCTTGGTTACAGCAATCAGGTAAGTCAGTCAGCTGTTTGCGTCCCACAACTGTCCTCCTGCACCGACAAGAGAAGTATTTCACTCCTGTTCATTTTCGTTTTCATCTTTCCGCTCCTGAGTTCTTGGCCGGGCGTGTGGAACACTTCCCGTCACCGCCTGGCCTGCACTCTGGATGACGCCGTTGATGAATAATGCACAATAGCTTTGGTCCCCACCGACCAGAGCTGTCCAGCCAAAATAACAACTAAATATAAAAACCGCCTCGCTTAATTGGAAAAATGAGGCAGTTCTGTGGGCTTTTTGGCTCGTTGACTTTGGTCTGCTCGGTCTTATAAAGTACGGGCCTCTGATAGAGACAGAAGTCTTTTGACCGTTTGACTTAGTCGTTGATTAAATGAATTATCGTTTTGTTTTTGTTATTTACTTGCAGGGAAATTTTTTTGCCTATATGGGATTCTATGTACTTGTTTGGATTAAAAAAACAAAAAAGAATACCAGACGAGTGATTCAAAATCAGTACCAGCTGCGATGTCGAAATTGTACTGGAATATAATCAATCATCTTTAGCATAACGTGTGAACTAGCCAATCATCAGCCGGGGGCTCTTAAGCATGAATTCATTTCTTCTTTACAGCTCGAGGATAAGCCCTGGAAATAGATCGGCATAAACTGTTGGCATGGACCGATATAAGAAATATGTTTCTGTAGTCTGAAACCAAAATGTGTTTTGGTTCACTCACATGCAACATGTTTTGTTGGCCTGGGGGACTTTTTTTAGGCTTTCAACACGCAGTACGCTGACATTCTGTAAGTTATATACTTACCAGTCTGATTCATTCCTAACTCCTTCCAGGTCTCCCAGGGAACCAAACAGAAGTCTTCTGGTCAAACTAAGGGAAGACATGAGGTGTGCTGAGGGGCAAAATCTCCATCTGGTTGGAGACCGGTGGGTGCAAATTAAAAACACTTCTGATTATATCCTATTTATTTCCAACCACCCATGCTCAGAATGGATGCACTCATGGTAGGGCCGGGCGATATGCATTATCACGATAATTATGGGGAATTTTACACCATATCAATATGTATCACGATATGCTTATGAATTCAAAATACCGTCTAACTGAGGGTCGTTACATTGAAGTATATGGACATGTAAAGGATGGTATCAGACTAAAACTAGTTTTCCTTTCTTACTGACGTTTCAAACTTCACATTTGATCATTTTAAGGGCATGTCTTCTCATCGTAATTAACTTATATACTATAAAACTGGGCATCACCATAAGTCGTTATCTTCATTTCATGACGATACAATTATTGCCCAGCCCTCACGTTAACTCATGGTATTGTAATGTGCTTTGTCATCCAAATGGCATGTATACATGTTTCAATATTTATATATATACTGATTAATCTGTTCTCATTACATGTCCCTAGACTTCAAGTAAAAAGGCAAGAAATCTGGGAGAAACTTTACAATGCCACCGCACCGGCCCGAGCCTCTAAACACCTTCCGCCCATGCTGGTGGAGGAGAAGAGACCGTCTGAGGCGTCTGAGGCTGGAAACACACCGCAGCGACCTGCTGCACAACAAGCAGCAGACGCACAGTCTGAAGCCCCGTGCGGCTCCACTCCTCCACCCGCCGCCCCCACCCACGGCCACCCCGGCCCCGCCCCCCCGCCGACGGGGGAGAGGCTGTTCGTGTTCCAGGCCCCCCCGGAGTCACGTGATTCCGTGGATTTCCCCAGGAGGAAAAAGAAGAGGAATTTCCTGAACCTCAAGAAGGGCTCGGTGGCTCCAACAAAGCCACCTTGAGACAGATGTGTCAGTACATGTTAGGTGTTTACGATGCCATGACATCATGACATTTGTGACTTCATGACCTCATCATCTCATGACCTCATGACTTCATGACCTCATGACTTCATGACTTCATGCTGCGGTGACACTCATGTGTCGTGTTGATATGCAGCAACAAACGTTAGGTATTTTAAGTTTAAATTGTTATGAAGTTGTGGTATCTTTTTATAAGGCAGCTCTGTTGAATGAATTGAATGATTTGTTTTAGGTATATTGACTATACACATTTATTGTACAAAGTGATTGTTATTGTTTGAACATGCTCCTATATGTCTGTTTATATCAACTGAATGAAAACTACTCCATGCAGTCTTAAGTGACTTTGTATACGCTCCACATCGTTTGAATAGTTTACTAAATGATATCAATAGGATGGAGGCTATATTGCTTGTTAATAAACTTTTTTTCTGGAAGGTTTACCAAGTGCTGTCACTTCTACCATGTATAGCCAGGCTCTTTAAAATGATCTAATTCAAATAAAATATTTCATAACGCTCTCCGCGGTCCATAGCGAGGTGACTTCAAAATGCCAAAGTGTTTTGCTCAACATTCTCTACGTCAGTGTGTAGTCGACCCCCCCACCCCCACCCCCACCCTCATCACTCCATCTTAAAAACGGCACCGAACAACAAGCTCCACATACTCTCCCCAGACCCCAGCAGCATCTCGTCTGGTACAGCAACATGAGGCTGGGACTCGCAGCCGCGGTGTGTTTCCTCAGCTGCGTGCGGTGGTCCGACGGCGCGCCGCCGACCTGCTACTCCAGGGCGCTTGGTTTGGGCAAAGAAACGATGGCTCTGCTGAACAGGATCCACACCTACCATCGCACGGTAAGACCACTCATACTAACCTCCAACACACAGCCGGCTCCGTGTCTCTCATCTCCCACTCCCTGTGTTTTGGATTGCAGAAGATCTGCGCGGAGGTTCTGCCCACGATCTTCATTGATATTCACGTAAGTTTTGCACCTCGACGTGACGTGACTCTGAAGATGAAGTGAAGGCGACAAGACAACGAACAGAATGACCACTACAAGTGCATCCGCGACTTTTTACCAGAACCTTGTTTCTTTCAGAGGTGTAGTATGGGCTACACAACAGGGGCCATTTAAACCCCATTTAGTTTTTCTCTAAAATGAAGTTAACCACTTGTATTTATTTTATACATCCAAACTGTTAGGGGGGCTGATAGTTTGAAAGAAAACAGTGTCTAGGAGGAGCCAAGGACCAAATTATCATATAAGATAAAACCCATGGATTTATAAGATAACCCCATTAAATCATCAAAGATGTAACAAAATCTAAATCATATTTGGGGCTGAGCCCCCTAAAGGTAAAATCCTAGAATTGCCCCTGCTAGCACAAGCCGTTTCCTTAAGGGCCAATACATTGACTGTAAATAGGTTATTCTGTATACTGAATGCTTATATCAGTTGTGTCCCTAATCCCTCTAGAACGCCTGTATCACGGCCAAGCTCCGGGATATCCTCTATGTGGTCTTAAACCACCCGAGTCAGTACTGCAAGGAGCGTCCCCGGGTCGCCCTTCTCAAACGCAAACTGGAGAACCTGCACAACATCATAAGTAGAATTTGTTATCGGGTAAGACAACGTTTTACAAGCGCCCAGCATTATACCGGACGATGGTCTGCATCGGAGGTAGGCCTAATGCAGGCGACACTACAATGTCTCCACTCGATTGTCCACCTACAGGATCTGGTGTTCTTCACGGACGACTGCGAGGCCATCGACACCGGACACAGCAAGCCGAGCTACGGCGAGGACAGACTGCAGCTCCTGGTCGAAGACCGCTAAGCAACGACATGATGTAGAATCATGTCCTACATATATCCTCTCAACTAAGTAGCCGAAACACACGCCCGCACGTTGCCATGCCCACAACACTTTACTGTCTGGAGCGCGTGATGCTGGGACAAAGGGACGAGGACCGGGATGAGGACCGGGACGAGGACTGGGATGAGGACCGGTAGAGACCCGCTGCTTTTACCTGTGCATACACACACACACACACACACACACACCAGAGTGCTCGCACGCGCATAGGCTTCACTATTGGAAAACACACACACACACACACACACACACACTGCCTTATTGTATACAATGTGACACCAAGTAGAGGATAGACAATATACAAGATACAATGTTGTGTACTCTGGGTACAAGATATGAAATGTGTGTATATATGAAATAAATTTAAAAAAAGCCTGATTAAAAACAGCAAACGTGTGCCTGCTTTTAAAATAGAGCAACATGTTTTGCTCGTGTGAAGAGTCGGCTGTGTTCACAAAAACAATCAATCTTCACACATTTGACTGTCGGTTATGAGGTCAGGTAAAGAGAGGGAGATACATCCAGCAGTACAATTGTATATTTCTAAAATGCTTGACAGTAAACATCGTTTTATGTGAAAATAAAACGTTAAAAAACGTTTTATGGCATATTTCCTCATTGACGGACTGACCGCTGGTCAGCCCAACTTAGCAAGCAGAAACACACCGTGCTCACAGACCTCTCGTAAACGTTTATTATTGCAAGGTTTTCAACCAGAATGGCATTCAGCTCATTTCCTGTGGAAAGTTCTGCACTCCTTGATGGAATGTAACATGCTATGTACCATGAGTCCCCAACCTCACCAGTACAAGCAGCGTTGGGTCGGAGGTCATCTGGGATCCAGACCACAGTGACTCAACTGGTGGGTCGCAGAGCGTATGCCAAACCTTAATCTTTAGAAAGAAGCCCATGAATTAACTAATGCTTCAATGTTAATTCATGTTTCAATGGTTTACTATTTCATTCAGTTTAGCCCCAATTGTTGCAGCTTTTTGTTCGCTCCATGTTTTTAACAGTACATGAAGGCAACTGGACCAGTTGAGAACCACTGGTCTAATGACACGTGTGGGTCCTGAGGCTGGACCAGTTGAGAACCACTGGTCTAATGACACATGTGGGTCCTGAGGCTGGACCAGTTGAGAACCACTGCTATAGCAGACTTTCTGTTGGGAGATGGCACAGAGCCTGGGCCGGAAACCAAAAACTGAAAGGGGCAGAGTTATCCCGGTTTCATTATGGAGATATTCTACTCATTTGCGTGAGTGTATGAAGCTTTCAGAAGGGGATTTTAATAAGTGTATTTCTACAGTGGCCAGTCTACACGGTGTTGATTTGAAACCTTTACAGACACAGTGTACTACTGCTGGCCGAGTTTGTGTTCACTGTTAGCCAATTACGCGCTTACAGATCCCTGCCTCC
>OOFB01033256.1:3803-14112 GCA_900323305.1 Trachyrincus murrayi | reverse complement strand
AATAAAAATTAAAAAAAAAAAAAAAAGGAAGAAAAAAAAAGGGGGGGAGGAGGGGGGGGGGGGGGGGGGGGGGGGGGGGGGGGGGGGGGGGGGGGGGGGGGAAATAGACTGAGGTTGTTCTCACAACAAATTAACGAAAATAGGGAAAATTGCTCCCATTAACTATTGTGTTTAAATGCACACAGAGTAGCCCACCAGAGAGGGGTCCTAGGACCGCACGTTTTTCACTGCACAAACACAAAACACACACACACACACACACACACACACACATACTTTCACCCCCTGTTTGCACCATGTCTGACTGCGACTCGTTTTTTGTCTGAATATGCTTAGTTTGCGAGAAAAGTGTACATTAAACTCACAATGCATTGTTTTTTGGTTCGCTTCCTATAGTTGGGTCGGATCACGTTCACACCTAAAGCGAACCGAACCAGAGCTCACATGGAAGCGGACCGAGGCACCCCGGTTCACAACAGAGTTTGAATGAGCGTTCACGCCACCCCAAGCAAACCGGGGTTGAAAGGCACCTTAATAATCATTGAGACTTTTGTTTATGTTGGTCAAATGAACTCCATGTGCACACTTAACAGATTATTTTGACTTGACTGCGGCTGACCTTTGACCCATGGTAGACCTACGCTTAACCAGCATGGTGTAGGCAACATTACAAAACCAACATAACATTGTGTTGGTTTGACTTTTCATAGATTATGATAATAAATAGATAAGGCCTACTTAGATTGCTGCTTCTAGTGTCCTCTTGGGCTAATTTTGATGACTAGGTTGGTTGTGGTCTGCCTGATGTTATCTAAAAACAATACAGGGAGACTGTAACGTGTGGCAGAGCCCAAGCACCAAGACGAGGCTGGTCGAAGAAAAGGGATTCAAGATGGCTCTCCGACGACATCTGCTGGCCTAAAAGCAAAACTACACAGAGGACCCATCAGAGACCATTCAACAATACTGAGAGACCTGAGGTAGTAACAACATTAAATTGTTACCTGTATTAAAAAAACACTCAAAAGTTTACCTCGTGATTTTAACGATATTGAGAAAGGAAATCGCAGTTTTTGATTGATTTGTGTCAATTTGGGTTTTAATTATGCTGCATAACAACCATAATGCGGAATATTGCCATTAAAAACGGAACTGCATGACGAGAATACTATACTATGACAGACTTTTGAATCAAGTGATCACTAAACCGCTTTTGAGCTTCAGACATTCAGATACTGTCTGTCTATTCATCCAGAACTCGAAGTCTAAGGCACACTTGAGCTAAATTCATAATTTAAATGGGAAATCACACACTGGCAGGCTATTTAATCAAGTTCGTAACAGTCATTATTTTACCCCGTTATAATGTTATAATGTCATAATGTTATAATGAGTTCATTATGGCAGATTTCTATTCATATTAAGTGAATGGAATGTCAAAGACATAAAAAATATATAGGCCTACACTTTTACCTACAAACCTGTGACTTGCTTTTATGATCTCATTTATGCTTCTTCAGCACTTAAGCCCGCGCAACACACACACACACACACACACACACACACACACACACACACACACACACACACACATTTGGCGGCCATTCAAAGAGATGTGGGAACAGTTAACATGTATTTTGAATTGTGACTTGTAATTATTGTGCTTGTTCGTTTGAAGGATGAAAATGATTTATAGAAGCGCGTTTCTCTGACGGCATCTCCCACCACCTCTCGTGGAACATCATTCCTCGGATGTTTCAAGACCACTTTTTCACCAATTGTGATGGCGATGAAGAATAACGACATTGTTGGTGGTATATAGCCTAATCTAACGCAAGCCACAGGCCGCTCTATAGAAGAACTTCAGGTCTACTGAAGGTTACAATGTTGCCTTTAAAGTGGGCCTAGCCTGTCAATTATAACCACAGGCCCATACGTTGAAATGTGATTAAACTAGGACTCATTTGATTAGGCTACATAGCGTGATTATATAGTATATATATATCATATAGTAGGGCTATCTACCCCAGAGGCTCCTGTGATAGGCATATAGCCTACATGTGAAATATAGGCCTACAAACATATACTTTTTGTAAATTATTTTCTAGCAGATTGTTCTGTGCCCTTCAAAGCCTACACTTCTACTAGACTACTACTACCGACTAGCCTACTAATACTAATAATACTACGAATCTAATACTACTACTACTACTACTACTAATAGTAATAATAATAATAATAATAATAATAATAATAATACAAGCATTACAAGAGTAGTAATGAGCTAGTATTATTATCAATATTATTAATGATAATACTATTATAAATAATACAAATTATTGTGGTTATTGTTGTCATTATTATTATTATTATTATTATTATTAATAGTAGTAAGCCCATTATAATTGTTGTTGTATTCGTTTTACTGTGAACTATAGGCTAAATAAAACATAGTTTGACTATAGAGTTGCATACATTCATAGTTATTAGTAAAGGGTCATCCCGAGCTGTGGAAAAACCTATAGCCTACCTATAGCAGGACATTTGATGATATTTTTATATTTAAAAAAAATTGTAACAGTGTTTTAACCATAACCTTATGAATAATAAATACGTTGGTATGTATTTAATATTTTGTTTAAATTAAGCTAGAGTGCTAAAATATAATTTTAAATAAGTGAAATATTTTGGGTAAAGGCCCTTAAAACTATTTAAAACGATGCAACTTCTACCTCCAACAGAAGGGGGCAGTGTTGGACTTGGGAAAAACCGAACAAACAAACCCTTCAGACCTTGGAAGGAGATGCTGTTATGTTGGAGCTGGCGTAAAGAAACGACACACAATTGCCATTTGGTTTGTGCGAATCAAACTGAACATTCATTTATGTGTTTGACTTTTTAGCACAGTAGCCTATTCAGTAGTCGATTTCAATGATTAGCCTATACTTTTTTTTCAGTCTGCGGTAATTTAACAAATACCAGTCGGTTTATAGGCATATAGCCTATACCCTTCTGCCGATTTTAATGTGTACAAATATGAATTGTGTATTCGGTAAATAGGTGTAATGTTTTTAGTCTTCTATTTTAGATTACCTAAGTTAGTAGACCACGGAGGCCTGAATATGTGGTCGGCAAGATGACCATGTGATATGATCAATTGCTTATAGGTCTATAGGCCTTTATAAAATCCGTCTTTAAAAAATGATGAAGATGGGACAAACTTTTGTTAAAACTAAACAATCCATCAGCACCTGTCCCCAGAGCTACAGGTCCTCGGCCCTCCAATAACGCGTGTTTTCCTCTCTGGCGCCTCTGAGATGGTGACAAACAAAACGGTGTTTCTCTTTAGTCAACGATCCCGTGTGATCTCTTAAATGATATAAACAAGTGGGTTTTGTTTTCAGTTTGGCTCCTGGCACAACAGAGGAACCAAAGACTTAAAAGAAGAAGAGGGATTAACTTCCACTCCTTTGTACCAAGCCGCTGTCGTGTTTAAACAGGGGGATCATCCACATGGGCTTGGTGGCCTGTTTGTCTTCATTGGTTATTTTGAATCAATTCGATACTTATTCTTGTTAGGACGTCCTTTGTTTAGCTTTACAATCAGCCATCTTATACCGGCTGAGTTGAATAACACAAATCCAAGACGCAATGAAGTCGAAATATTAGAATACAATATCCTAATAATATTGCGTAATAATATACAGTATATAGGCCTAATAATAGTGAATATCTAGACTATAGTCTAGGTATTTTTGTGTGGCCTACTGTACACAACAGTATGTCTGTACACGCTATTGTCGGCTGTACAGCGAAACAAACACGCGCGTCTGCGTCCCCCGTTGACATCTGAGGACCGATAGTAGGATCCAATGGTCCGGACGTACAGTGGGCGGGATCTGTCACCGCTCCCCACCAATCACCGATCAGAACCGGGCGCGGTACCGCCGCCCACCGTACGGTCGGACCCTTGGATCTGAGGCCACTAGGTCTTAAGAACGATCTGAGGCCACTAGGTCCTAGGAACGATCCGAGGCCACTAGGTCTTAGGAATGATCTGAGGCCACTAGGTCCTAGGAACGATCCCAGGCCACTAGGTCCTAGGAACGATCCCCACTAGGTCCTAGGAGCGATCCGAGGCCACTAGGTCCTAGGAGCGATCCCAGGCCACTAGGTCCTAGGAGTGATAGAAGTCCCGCGTGGCCCCGGGCTGCAGCCTCGCTGGAGCCGCCGTGAGTCTGCGGCAGATTGCCGTTGCTCATTATAGCAATTATTTTACTTACAATTTAACCCCTGCGTGAATAGAGGAGACGTCAAAGGAAAGCCTTTAAAAGGGTCACGGAGCGGCCTGTAATTTCCTCCTATCTAATCTCTCGTTTTGTTAAGCATTTGCAGCGATTGACATAAATATTTAGACCAATTTATTACATGTTTTCTCCTTGTCCATACATGTCGAGTGGATTTGTGATGGCTGTATTTTTCCGTGGTGACACCTGGTACATTTTTACGATAAATCTACACGATAATAACACCGCCCTCTAAAAATGTACAAGTGGTATTTGACCTCTAAAAAAACCATTTCTCGACCAGTTTGAAGTGTGTCGATAATAAATAAATACCGCTGGCGCCAGCAAAACCCGGCTGTTTCAAAGCTGTGGGTTACAGACAGCTGCAGAAATGTGTAATTTACTCAAAGTCAAATGTCATCTGACAAGTTTTCAGACTCCCACCTAAAACACACCTTCAGAGCGCAGGTTGGCTGCTAATGCAAATAACAGTGTAGGTATCTGGTATTACTTGTGGTGTTACGTAATGTACTTAATGTCATGCATGGCCTTAGGCCTACAAGTAGTGTTCTCCTATAGCTTCCTTGAGGTGTTTTGTACTCTGGTCTAAATTTTCTCATATTAAAAGCCCAGTTCTTCATTGTGTCATTCAGTCAGGCCTGTTAGTCAAATTATAATAAATAAAACACATAGGCCTAACAGGCTGACCAATAATTCATCACCATAATATACAAGTAGCCTTTTACCTGAGGTATTAGACTGTTGTTGTGGTGTCTACATATTGTAGTGTGATTAGTTTGGTCCTAAATAAACATAACAGAGAAACTAGTCCTAGGCCTGAACATACAGAATAAATTCATGGCGTTTCGCACGGTTTTCTATTTATTGAATTAGATTAACGAATTGAGGTTTTTTTTAAATTCTTAAGCGCCAGTCAAAACGAACAACTGCTTCATGAAAAGAATAAACAATTTATTGTTAATTTATGTCACAAATATAGTCATAATATAAATGGAGGATATTCTTCAAATATACATATTTTTACACAAATCCCTTCCGAAGGGAATCATTACAACAAACAGACAATGCTGTTATAAAATGCTGTGGTTCTCCAATTTAGCAAAAGAGCATTTGATGACAATGGATGTAGTGACCCGCTAGGCGTGCATCGTGTATGATATGAACGCAACATGAACGGGTTGGAGTGTGACACCAGAACCAGAACCCAACCTACCTGGGAGTTCTTATTTCTGTTGGTGCAAAAACGCCAAAAAACTGTGCGCCATTGTCGCTCATTGGTTAAGCCCTTTAAATCTGGCTGAAGTCCAAGCCAGCCACGGATTGTCAAGACAGTGGGCTATCTTTGACACACTCTGTGGAATATCGCTGTCCTGTTGTCCAAAACTTTACTATCAGGTCATCGTGAACGTGTCGACCTACAGCAGTGACGGGCTTGCGCCTCTGATTCTGCTGTGGGGCGTCGGGGTGTCCGGTACGGGCCAGTCGGACAGCGAGATACGGTCCGTGGTCCCCACTCTCAAGCCAGGTGGTACATACTGTATCCGACGTGCGCAGCGTACAGTCCAACGGGTGACACCGGCAGAGAGTGCCTGTGGAACGGGTGGGAGCCGCCGTAAGACCCCGGGATGTGCGCACCGAGAGGAAAGGAAATCCCGAACGCCGGAGGGAGCATAGGCTTGGCTGCCATTTTCAGTTTCTCCAATTCTGCCTCCTGGAGCCTCTTGGCCTTCGCTCGTCTGTTCTGGAACCATATTTTAACTTGAGTCTCCGTCAGGTTGAGGGAGCTGGAGAACTCTGCGCGCTCGGCGATGGAGAGGTACTGCTTCTGGCGGAACTTCCTCTCCAGGGCGAGGAGCTGGGACGTGGTGAACGGGGTCCGGGGCTTTCGGTTGGTCTTGTGTTTTCTCAGCGGACAGGCAGGAGGACTCAGCCGTCCTATAATAAAACAACAGCAGATGTCGTCAGATTCCCAGAGTCTGAGACGGGAGGCACACTTCATTTCTAAATCAATCGGCCTATTCTTTTGTACAACAGACAAATACCAGTAAATGCGCGAGGAAATAGGCTACATTAAGTGCGCAATGACTTTACTAAACATCGCCAAACGCAACACGAGTAGACCTACTAGTAGGCTAGTAGTGACGTGGGTGATAAAACAAAACGTAAACTTACGTGGAGGCGTGGGAGAAAAACGAGGATTCTGTAACCAGGAGTTCCTGTCCTTGCTGTCCGGACTCTCGGGTTTGATCAGCATGTCGTCCTGCATGCTCATCATGTCGCCCACCGAGAACGAGGAGGCCATGCCCAGGGAGGAAACCGAACTATCCACACTCGAGAGGGGGCCCATCCGTACGCCCAGTGCATGGGACGTCCCGGCGACCGACGAGTGGTCGTGGCATGATGACAAGTCTCTGCTCGGTTTCCTGTCAGCCATCAGCGCCTCGACGCTGAACGGGAGAATGGCAACTTTTGGCTTCGCCGTCTCCTCTGGCGGACTGAGGCTCGTCTGCTGCGCGTCGCTCCGGCCGACGAGAAGAGAGCGCGAAGAGGGGACGTCTTCGGTCTTCAAACCAACTGTTAAGGTGGACATGGCGGCAGATGGGGCCATACAGGTCCGACTGATATTTTGTGTGGGGGGCAAAACTTGGAAGTGGGAAGAAATGGCAGGAAGTCGCTACGGTGTGTGCGTTCTTACGGTATCCTCATGGTTTTATGAGGGTAAAGTGGAGTGCACTGCTTTAAGGCAGGCGCAGGGGGACGCGTTGGCCAATCAGGGACGAGATGGGCCGGCCGCGGTCCACCCCAGAAACAAACTCCGACGCGACGCGAGTGGCAAAGTCAACAATAAAGTTGCTCTGTTCAAACATTAACATAGGCCGGCTTTTTGTTGTTGTTGTTGTTGTTGTTGTTGTTGTTGTTGTTGTTGGTCAGGTGTATTAAAGGGTTAATCTCACAAAAACAAATGTTAAAAATGGAAATGAGTACACGACGCTTTATAAATGTGTAGACCTAGGTGATTTTCCTCAGTGGATGTTTGAATGGCCCTTCCAGCACATCTCGGTTTATTCAAACGTAGTTTTATATGTGAAGTCGTTGGGTTTACGCAACAGTTGACGGGGCCCCTCGGAGCGCGCTGTTTATTGATGGCTGCGGGGCTCTAATCAGATTGAAACACACAAGCCTCCGTAGTCATCTAGGGGTAATTATCGGGCTCGGGGAGGGATCTCTGGGATATTTTCCCTTTGACTACATCCATTAAATTAAAAGAAATGAAGTCGACGGAGGAAGGAGGAGGAGCAGTGTGGAGCCAACTATAGAGACTGGCCCTTACCTGGCAACCGGTCCCATTAAACAACATCTTCCTACTCATCGTGTAGTAATGTTATAGTGATGTTATTCTATCTCCAACACCAATCATTTGTCAAACGCCTCATTATGATTTAAGACACCAATTATATTAATCGATTGTCCTTTGTATGTCATTAAAAGTGTTTTATTTTTTTTATTCCACCACTTTACACGTCGATATTTAAAAATAAACACCGTTTGTGCGGCGGTTCTCAGGAAAGCGGCTCCGGCGCTAATTGCTGAGCATAAACAATCTGTCAGCTGCGTCAGTCTCCCCGACGCGCAGACGAGTTGCGTTGTTTTTAGGCGCCAGCAGCGGCGCGATCAAAGCGCTCGACTTCAGGCAGACTATTGAAGACTTGAACCAGCAACCCGCCTCCTCCCCAGCCCGCCTTAGCCCTGGGACATCGGGCCATTCAGCTTGAAAAATTAGCTTTCTCAGCCGATCGAGCGCTATAGAAGTGAAGTGTGTAAGAGAAGGCCAGTCAGGAGGAAAGGTCAACTCTTCCCACTGGCTGAGTAGTGACGTTAGGAAATCATTCCCTTTTGTTTGAATAAATATCATAAAATATATCCATGTCGTGACTTGGATTATTATTAAAGTAGTATATTAATTTTTGTTTACAATTATTATGGGGTGTAAATGTCAAGGTGTCTGTGCCAAAACTTTTGTTTCCCATAGCAGAGTAAATAACGCGCGTCGCGTAATGAAGCGTTTCCTTTCGTATCCGTTTTTTCTTTTTTTTTTGACATGTGCGTGTTTGGAAACATTTAAGCGCGTAAACCTGGAATGAGTGGTCGTGCGTGTTTCACTGCGCTGTTTCACTGCACCTTTGAAGTACACGGAGTCTCGTCCGTTTGAAGTGAAGCCCCTCTCCGCGGAGAGCCCCTCTCCGTGGGGCCCTGTAGGCCTGCAGAGCCCCTCTCCGTGGGGCCCTGTAGGCCTACATCAGGCCGACTCACTCTGCACCACAAGCTCGTCAAAACCAGTCTGCGTAAACATAAATAGACCCACGTGAAATACATTAACATGTCTGCTCTGACCACCGTATCACTTCCTCAAAATCACATCTCGTCGATATTTCAACTTTTTTCTATTTTTTTTTTGTCGGTTACCGGGAAGACAAAATAAGAGCCTCGTGTTGCTTCCCATATAAATGCGTCCTGCGGAGAGTCGAGTATACTCCAGTTTATTTGCCTTGTGAACAGAGGGGTAGTGGTAGTACTGCAAAACAATAGGTGATGGCAATTAGCATCCCAAACACTGGCTTTCAGAAGACTGATGTGCCGTGGAGAAGACGATTACCACACCGTTTCATTTAAATCTTCAGGCAACAAATGAGGGTTGAGTAGAGATACAAAACCACTGTAAGCCTCGTCGGGGCTTTGTTTAACTTTATAAACTACCTTTGATTTCAAGTCAAGAGGCAGGGAACCCAGACAAAGGGCCATTGTTGCCCCCTCTGAAAATTGTCTTAACCCTTTTCATGCGAGGTCTGTCAATTTGGACTTAAAAGACATAAAAGACTCCGTGGATGTCAAAAGGCATTTCAGGCTAAATATTTGCACTTGGTGAAAGTAAATGACTCGTCTGGGGACAATGACAGCGTATGGGAGTAGTACTACATCTTGGACTAGTAGGCCTATTCACGAATAACAAAATCAACTTTTTGGACGTTAAGCTAATTCATGAGTTTGTATTTGTTGTTGAGTTTACATTTCAAATTGGGGAAATTTGGGAAACTTTTTACGTAACATTTGAACGGGTTTAAAATCACTTTGGGCCGGTGTTATGACGCACGTCATGAGAGATGAAAGAAAGAGTCCACCCCCAGATCTCCAGAATTATAGATAATATTATCGATCATATTACAGATCATTTCCTATTTCAAAGTAATTAGCGCAATCAGGCGATGTCTCATTTAAGGTTCAAAATCCTCATTTAGTCTCCCAGTCGCAGATTAACCTCCACTTTAGCAGGTGTGGGGTCGTTTTGTGTGAAGCATCTGGAGTCCACAAAAAAAAAATACACAAAAGTCCACATTCAAAGTCACACAAACTATTATGTGTAGAAAAGATTTAAAAGAGTACAAAAAAGAATGAAAATTATGATGATGAAAAACATATATTATTTAAACAATAGGCTCCATATCCACATTTACATCTTTTAAATAAGCAATTTCAATTCACAAAATATATAGGCCCCGACCAGTTTTCAGCAGTAGTAGATGACTTGAATAAATACATGAATAAAGACAGAAATAAATAAATAAAGAATAGGCCACATGAAAAATAGAAACGAAGCCAGCGAACACACACACAAATTAGGGCCACTAATCTTGTCTATAATCGATGACAGAGCTGCAGATTATGCTCACGGTTTGGTTTACACCGCCTACGTTTTGAAGTACTCGAAGTAGACCCATTATCTATTTGAACCAGATCTATAGTGCTGCACTACTCCAACATTCATCCCCCTCACCTTTCTTACGGGTGACAGGGGGGGGGGGGGGGGGGGGGAAAAACCCCCCCCGGGGGGGGGGGGAAGGGGGGGGGGGGGGGGGGGGCGGGGGGGGGGGGGGGGGGGGGGGGGGGGGGGGGGGGGGGGGGGGGGGGGGAGACTAGCAGGGTGGGATCGCAATTAATCTCATAAC
>OOFB01033253.1:0-20711 GCA_900323305.1 Trachyrincus murrayi | reverse complement strand
ATAAGAGCAGCCTCAGGGTGGGCTGACTCCTGTTCACTGATTGCCCCGTAGAGTTCCTTCAGTGCTATGTCCGTGTTAGCTTGTGGGGGGATGTAAACAGCAGTCACAGTTACTGCTGTAAACTCCCGCGGTAGCCAGAATGGACGGCACATAAGCATCAGGTACTCCAGGTCCGGGGAGCAGAAAGACTTGAGGGGGTACACATGACTTTGGTTGCACCAAGATCTGTTTATCATGAGACATACCCCCCCTCCACGATCTTTACCGGAGAGAGTCTTTGTTCTGTCCGCGCGATGGACTGAGAACCCCGTAGGCTCGATGGCTGCGTCGGTAACCCCCTCCGACATCCATGTCTCCGTAAGGCAGATGATACAGTTGTCCTTAGTTTCCCGGTGGAATTGAATACGGGCCTGTAGCTCGCATAACTTATTGTCCAGAGACTGTACGTTCGCCAGTAGAATGGTGGGTAGTGGGGGTCGATTGACTCGACGCCTCAGCCTGACCAGCACGCCGGCTCGCTTCCCTCTCCTTCGGCGACGCCTGCGTGTGATCGCGCCTAAGATGGACGGAGTTAGTCCAGCAGCGACTCCGGGCGGGACGTCCGAGTCGAAAGAAAACTCCGGTAGGCGGTGAGCGACAGTCGAACCAATCTCCAGAAGTGTGTATCTGTCGTAGGTGAACTTGCTGGTAACTTTCTGTACAAAGTTAGTCGCAACTAAAAGAATAAATAACAAAAAACTGCGTCGTCGAACGGGAGCTCGCAACACGGCAGCCTTCACGTACGGCGCCATTTTGTCGTGAGAGAGAGAGAGAGTGGGAGAAAGAGAGAGAGAGAGTGGGAGAGAGAGAGAGAGAGAGAGTGAGTGGGGGATATTTCCCCTTGAGTCATGAATGAGAAAACAGGAAATTGTTATTCTGGAATGAACATACACGTTTCAACAAAAAAGGAAATACATTATTAGGAATTATTGGTTTTTGATGCTGGTATTAAATGCAGTATTAACTTGTATTTATATAAAGTCTTTAGTTATAACCGTCAAAGCACAATAGAACATTAAGAAACAAGTTCCCCCTGCTTGCGACTCCTGTTTAAACTTGCCTCAACAGTAGGCTGACATTCAATCCAATTGGCATTATTTCAAAATATCTTCTGGGGCAAATATTTTCCAAAATTTCTCAACTGCAAGGGCGGGGTTGTATTTACCCGGATATTGGAGAAAAATGGGGTACGATTGAATGAACATACATTTCATTGAATTCAAAATGACACCAAAATGTATTGTAGTTATGTACAGTGTGTATGTGCTGCATTTGTTTGTTGCACCATTTGCCAACAGCAATTCTTAATCTACGCCTTCTGTGTCCACAGGGTTGACCACCTCTATACCTTCTTTGTCCAGTGGAGTCCAGAAATGTACACCAAAGACAACAAAAAGTCCCGCCGGCCGCGCTACGTCGTCGGGGAGAAGAACAACAGCCGTTACCTGGTGCTGGAGAAAGACAAGGTCGACGTGATCAACAAGCTCCTGAGCAAGCACGACGCGCCTGCTGCTAACAACTGGCAGGTGAGCTTTAAATGCACTACTGCATGCCCTGTCCTACTACTGCATCCCCTGTCCTACTGCATCCCCTGTCCTACTGCATCCCCTGTCCTACTACTGCATCCCCTGTCCTACTGCATCCCCTGTCCTACTGCATCCCCTGTCCTACTAGCATCCCCTGTCCTACTGCATCCCCTGTCCTACTACTGCATCCCCTGTCCTACTACTGCATCCCCTGTCCTACTACATCTATTTAATTTCCGCTCTCTACCAACTTACTGCTGTAACTGTAGCTGATTGTTTTATCTCTCTTTCTTGTAATGTTGACTCTCTCTCTCTCTCTCTCTCTCTCTCTCTCTCTACACGTATTTCAATGTTCAATGTGTGTCGTATCGACTGACAGTACTGTACGTATGTTGTGATTGAGGACATTTTAATGAGACGCAGGGATAATATCTCTGAGTCTCTGAGCTTGGCCAGAGCAGCCTGCTTGGCAGCCTGCCACAAGGTTTATGGGAAATCATGCTCTCTCTATATATGGACATACTTCCCCTGCACTAAACACTCTCTGGCAGTTGCTCTCTTTCTTTTCACAAAAAGGGAAACTCGCACAAGATAAAGGAAGAGCGGGAGGCAGGTTTAAAAGCACATGTGTAACTGTAACCGGGGTTAAGAGTGGGCGAGAGAGAGAGATAGAAAGTAATCAGGAACCATGCGGCCAACACTGGAGAATATCAGAGTTCTCTATTTTGCCACTAATTGTGTGGAGCCATATGTCCAGGTAGGACATTATTTACAAAATATATTCTTGCTTACATTTGTTTTCAAAACATGTTGTTGTTGTTTTTTAAAGGATATGTTATTATTTTTCCCAGCAGATCATTATGTATTCATTGATTGGTTGAGGGATAGATAGATAGATAGATAGATAGATAGATAGATAGATAGATAGATAGATAGATAGATTGATGGATTGATTAACTCATTCATTCATGAATAATTCTGAAAATGATCTTTTGATGGCAATGGTCGCCTGTGGTCTGTTTTAAAACAGCTAAAAACAGTTCCTAGGTTTCTCTTTCTCTCTTTATTATTATTTTTTTGGCAGCACATATTCAAAAGTGTAACACATCCCAAACATAACAGTGGACACCAGTGACGGGAGGTGTGATGCATTGTGTTTTGTCCTCCTGTGTCCGCCCCGCAGATCATCACCGTGAAGGACCCCAAGCGGCGCCAGAGCGTGTGCAGCTCAGAGGGATCGGAGGTCGGGGAGTCTGAGGATGAGCTCCCGCCCGTCCTCTGTGACCACAGCCATCTGCTGGGTGACCGGCACCTCGAGAGGGTATGTCTCTTCTCACGTGCCCCTCATCGCCCTCCACAGATGTGTGCTTGGTTGGTGGATCGTAAGTGCATGCATTGTCTGCGTATTGTTACCACAGCATCGTTAGCGCGTGCGCAGCTCCGAAAGCCACGCGTTGACTCAATCCGATGCGATGATGAAGACACTCTGAATGAATTGTCGTGTGTAGTAAGATGATGAATGGGGTTCGTTGCTGGTGTTGACAGCTCGCCGCCCACATGCCGGCCAGAACCCAGGGGTGTCCGTGGCAGTTGGCCTACAGCACCGTGGTCCATGGAACCAGTCTGAAAACACTGTACAGAAACATGGCTGGCCTCGATAACCCCGTCCTGCTGGTCGTCAAAGACATGCAAAACAAGGTTGGCCTCTTCTCCCCGCTCTCTGTCAAAGACTACGCTCGACTGCCTCGTTCTATCCGTTGTATACTTTGCCGTTATCTTTGACACTATTCTGCTGCCTCCTCTTTCTCGTCTCCTTCTTGCCTTATAACGTATGGATATGTATGTATTATCAATATGTGCACATTATTCTTATTTGTGTATTATTTGTCCTTCAGGTCTTTGGAGCCTTTTCCACTGAACCTTTCAAAGTCAGTGCCAGTTGCTACGGCACAGGAGAAACGTTCATTTACAGCTTCAGCCCCGATTTCAAAGTAAGAGCACGATTTCATATTCTCACTTTTAAGTCTGTGAGTAAAAGAGATATTAAGTGCACTATCTGCCAGGTTAATGTTGTGTGGGTGTTGGCAAACGCCGTAGGCTGAGTCTAATAAGGAAACCAAAGAAATGATGATGTCAGTTGGTTGCAGACCAGTTTTAATTAAAATATATTTAATTACATTTTTAAAGTATATATTTCCCTATTTTCACCCAGGCCTACCGGTGGAGTGGGGAGAACTCTTACTTTGTTAGAGGACACCTGGACTCTCTGCAGATCGGGGGAGGAGCGTAAGTTATATAGTTATATAACTTCCTACTATATTAGTTATATAGCAGGGAGTTATAGTACTATACTAGTACCCACTAACCTCTAAGTTACAAAGAAATACTTTTCTCCTTCACTTACTCAGTCAAATTATTCACAATCATCGCTGTTTAAAATGTCACTGATTGCCTTGCCTCTTGGCTGTCATGGTAACGCCTAACCATGCCATTCTGTTGTTGGCCTGCAGGGGGGGCTTCGGTCTGTGGCTGGACGCCGACCTGTACCGCGGAGCCAGCTTCTCCTGTCCCACCTTCCACAACCAACCGCTCTCCACGCAGCAAGACTTCATCGTGCAACACCTCGAGGTTTGGACCCTGCAGAACTGAAAAGGGGACAGCATAAGGGAAATGAGAAGAACCCCGAGAAAAAGAAGCAAACTGCACAACAGTCGTCTTGCCCGTGAGCTGCGGAGCTCCAAGGCTTGTGTGTAGCTCACCCCCACCCCCACCCCCTCCCCCCCCGGCAGTGTTTTGCCACGTGTGTCGCATGTTAGAGCAGTAGCTATCAAAACATGATGCGCAGGACCTGCCTTTTACACAATTGTGCACCAGGCTTAGCTTTATTGACGCTGGTTTGATCCGTGTGTGTTTTTTTTTTTACTTCAACTGGCTTCAGAGGTCCATGGGTTCGGGGTGTTTGTGGCACACAGCTTTATACACTACTGCTGAACTACATGCACATGCAAGGGGCTACGTTATCGGCAGCTCAGCTCTAATCTACAGACTGTTCCGCAGCACTCACTGCCGAATGGTGAGGGAGACAGACGTTCACGGTGGATAAGGAACCGGTTTACATAGCCTACAAAATGCCCCTTCCGTCAGTCATCCGCTAAAACGTCCATACTTAACAACCATGCAATTTACTGTGTCTGCAGTGTTTTTACTGGTCTAACCTCTAGAAAATGTATTTGGCACATAAAATATATTTGGCACATAAAAGGTTTGCTGTAACATGGACGGGATAACACAAGTGACCTTTGTATTTTAATCTTGTCCCATTGATGAATTGAGTTTGTGTTTGAAGCCACAGTCGCGGGGGACCCAAGTACTCAGGGGGTTCAGATAACGCAGCTGCATTACCTACCATTTTAGCAATGTGTACAGTTTTTTATGACCAAGAGACAAATTTCCCGTCTGGGATTAACAAAGTACATCTAATCGTATTTTATATGGAAAAGACGGAGAAAGCTGTCTTTTCCTAATCCTAATCCATCTTGACATTGAAGAAAATGTTGCACATTAAAATTGTACCATTGCTTTATGTGATTGCTCTCCATTTTGTATTTTTGTGTACTAGCTGTTTTTTGTGTATTTTTAACAAAATTCTAACCTAAGGAAGATGAAAATAATGTAACTGTCTGAACTTGTTTATTTTGTATGTAAGACAGTGCCGGCACTGTGAATGTCACTGCTGATGTACGTTCATTAAAACTTAATGATAGTGTGAGAGCTTTTATTTTCATTTCGCAAATCCCAATTAAATTCTGGTCATACTTACCGCATTATTTATTTCCATTCAGCTGTATGATTCTGTTTATGTCCATCAAACCATTCAGTCTTAAAAGCTCACGGACATATTGGCAGATTCACAAGAGCGTGATGAAAACCTAATTTTGTTCCTGTGGTGTTGTGTAATGTATGCCGCCAGGCATCTTGGTTAATTGGTAAAGTACTGGTCCACAACCACATGTTAAAACCGCGCAATCAGTCCACTCATTAGGGGTGGGCGATACTGCAAAATTTGGTATCGATCCGATACCAAGTAAATACAGGGCCAGTATTGCCGATACCGATACTTTTTACTTAGAAAAGCATCTTATCTACTTTCGTGTAGGGGAGAGCAATGCGTCATAATTTATGAAGTGAATGCATCATCAATATGCAAATTTGAATGAAAATTAAAAATTTGAATTTTCATGATCATTTAATGATTTTGTGATTTTTCCTTTAATTAGTTAGGGGTTTGGTTGTGGTTTGGGGATTCCCCTCCTCCTCTCTCCGTTTACTTTGCAGCTCGGAGTTCTCTTTTGGGTGTGTGTTTTTAGATGTTTGTATAGATTTGTGGTGTTGCCACAGTACCTTATTTGTTTTCTGCAAACATCGCAGCTTGCAGTATTTTGGTCTGCAGCTGTAAAATAACACCAAACGGCGCTCCCCTTCTTCTCTGCCATCATGCAGCCAGCAGTGCGCTGCTGAGTGACGTGACTGCACGCCGGCAACACTCACTGTATAGCAGGGGAGGAGGAGGAGGGGGAGGGGCAGAGTGAGCATGAGCGAAGTGAGTGAGAGGAGCGGTGTTTGCACATGCACAACCACCAACGGGAGTTGTGTACTGAACGTAGAGAAGAGAAACTGAAACTTAAGTATCGATCTCATCACGCAAGTATTGATCAATACCGATACCAACGTTGGTATCGATACATCGATATTTTAGATCGATCCGCCCACCACTACCAGACACAAGAATACATTTCAATGGAGCCGTAGGATTAAGAAGAGAGACTCCGGTTGCGGTAGAATAGTCTTTTTTGCTTAGGAAGGTTCCCAACTGAGGGAATGACCCGGAAGTATCTAAGTGGCAGCCATGATAAGAGCTGGTGGAATCCTCTAAATGCTAAGGAAAGGTGCTTTAATGCTTCCTATCTTATCTCATTTAGCATAGGCTACACTGGACCATCCTTTACGAAAGGAAAGGAGATAATGCCGTCCCACAATTCCTTGCGGCTGCAACATGTAAAGCGACGCGCCGTTCACGAAAACGATCGACATGACCGACATGGGACGCAGATCATCATGTAAACAATCATACTAATTGGGATTCATGTCGATAAATATGAGTGGACAGGAGCAACCATTATCAATATGACAACCATTTCGTTTCACTTTTGTGACTGGTAGCCTATATTCCTTTTTTAATTCAATTCAAACCTTGGTAATGAAGTAATATTTTCCACCTGGTTGTCCACGTTTATAAAGCGTGTATGAACCAACACGGTAAGAACGCACAGGGCGAAGTATCTAAGATGCGCAGTGAGAATATCTGTTTAGAGTTGACTGCGCCTGCGCTGTGAGCACGTGTCGATTTGAGACCGCTCCTGGCTCGTTTCTGACCAATCAGGAAATCCATCTTGTCCGAGTGACGGTTTACTATTTTTAGACTTTATTTAAAGACGACAAACAAAAATAAATAATAGTAAAAAAACAAAGAGACCTGGAACGTCCAGGTAAATGAACAAGTGTTTCTTTCTTCATTTGTTTCATTTCTGGTCTGAAATCAAACATGGAAAACAAAACTTCTCGCTGCACTCATCAGTGTTCCTCCAACATTTCCTGCTCAGCTTCATACATGACTTTTTGTATTGCAAATTTGAATTTGCACAAATGTATGGGGGTGAGTCGCGTCATGAAATCCGCTATGTGCTGCACATAGCGCTCGTGTACGTTGGGGATCGACCATGTGGTTGTCCTCCTGTCACTCAGGGTTTCCAACTCTAACTCGGTGACAGGGTCATCCTCGTTCTTCCTCCGTTTTTTCTGCTGCACTCTGCGTCGAGACCCTGGTGCCACGGGGGTTGTCGCCGTTGGCCGCGGTTGTACGAACGGACCCATCCACGACAGCTCAATGTACAACTTCGGGATTTTTTTGTCGTCGCCACGACTCTTCATGCTCTTAGTTGCTTTGACGAATTTATCGCGCAGCCTTCTCCACGCAGCCTTGCACACATTGGGCTCCTTTACGTCCATCTTAGCAGTAATGTTTCGCCAGGAGTTTCCGATTATTTCCGCGTCATTGTAGTCCCTGCGTGAGCGGTCATCGTGCGCGCATACTCTCTCACAATTTCCGCAAGTCTTGCTTCGAATTGGTTCATCTTGAAATAAACAGAGCGGGGTGTGATAGTGAATATCTAAGGCCCCGGTATACTTGAAACACATTTAAAACTGGCGTGTTCGCATCGGCTGTCGAACACAGCGATTTCGACAGGTACACTCCGTATTCAGGGCAGGCCCGACAGGAAATACGGCCCCAGAGGTGACGCAATCATTCACGTGGTATTGCAGGCGGCGATGTATGGGGGGGCACACAGTATGTGCTTCGGCTGAGTACTCTACACCCACTTTGCTCTGCACACACTGCGGCGATCGAACTGAAGCCCAATGCGATTAGGTCGCAAACCTGCCACTTACTATAATACACATACGGTGCGAACACGCCCTTTTCGATTGTACTCCAACCTTTATCACTCGATCTCTAACCCGTCTATTAATAACCGCATCAACAAATAACACATGGTTGAGCAGTTTTATTATTATTGGCAAGTGTATTTTTTATTCCATTTTTGGTCTTTACAATACAAAACAAGAACCAAAAACAACATACAAGAGTACTGAACGCAGGTGACTGAGGAAACATTGAAGAGACAGAGATATGGTCTTTCTAGTACATTGAGGTATAACAGCCAAAAATGAACTCTTAGAAATAGTTTGACTTTATAGAATTAGTGTCCATGTTTCAATACTGTTAGACACTAATGGAGTGAAAACAAAATCTAATTCAATCCAATTCAAAAACTTGCAGTGATTTATAGTGCTTCACACTGACTTTAAAAGTGGACAGTTATGTTATGGCATGTAGGCCTAAATTTGTATGTACATTAACACACACACACACACACACACACACACACACACACACACACACACACACACACACACACACACACACACACACACACACACACACACACACACACACACACACACACACACAGAATCATCATTCATATGCAGCAGGAGTACATTATGACATAAAAGGACACCATTTCAGACCCTGGCTAAACCCCTCTTCTTAACAAGTAGGGCAAAAAAAAACATTACAAAGAGAACTAAAAACAATAAAGTGAAATACAAATTATGTTTCCGAAGGGGCATTAGCCAGAGCAGGCAAAGTCAAACTTCCATCATTTCTAAAATACTAAAAGAAATATATATACGATGCGACAAAAATGCATAACATGGCATCCTGCAGAGGACACATAAACCTGGCATCACTTACAGCAGTGACAGCAGGGGCTCCTCCAGCGCCGACCTCACAACTGCACAAACATTATCCCACTAAGTGAGCATTTCTCTTCTCCTCGTCTCACGTTCGCAACTAACACTTGGTATTTCTGTGATTTATTTCTTTACTTAGTTCCTTTGGATTTATGCCTTTTTGTTGCTTTTGCATCTGCCACAGAAGGTAGGTTGAACAAGCGTTAATTAGACCTGCATATACCTATACACACACACATGCATTCAACGTGATATAGGATATATGAATCTCAAAACTAAATTCTGAAAAAATGTGTGTGTGTATGTGTATATATATACACATATATATATATATACATATGTATATATATACACATATATACATATACATATACATATACATACATACATACACACAAAATAAAAAAGATCCACATAGAAAACATCCAATAAAAACAATAGGTCAGTGTGCATGGAGACCTTGGGATGATATGCAGCAGGTTATATAGTGCCTTAGGATTAGCAGCCATCTCTCTGCCTGCTACAGCCGTGGCTGTTGGCCTATCCTCACCCCTGTAAGAGTGTACATGACTGTGATTCTGGCTCACATTATGCTGGTAGAAAATCAACTGGTATAGGATACTGGAACTGCAGGTCTTTACCCCCCAAAAAAAGTTAACAAGAAAAGCAAAACACTTTACTGATCTGGAGTGTGAATGCATATCTACGATTCTGTGACCTGGGGAGAGAAGAAAATATGCAGCATGAATACAAAATAAAAAGTGCAATATCATTACATTAGTGTGGAAAAACTGGAAGCTGCTGGCCAGCAGAATGGACTTACACTACTGTTCATTCACCACTGTCACGTAACTGTAGGTGACTAACGCTACTGTTCATTCACCACTGTCACGTAACTGTAGGTGACTAACGCTACTGTTCATTCACCACTGTCACGTAACTGTAGGTGACTAACGCTACTGTTCATTCACCACTGTCACGTAACTGTAGGTGACTAACGCTACTGTTCATTCACCACTGTCACGTAACTGTAGGTGACTAACGCTACTGTTCATTCACCACTGTCACGTAACTGTAGGTGACTTACGCTACTGTTCATTCACCACTGTCACGTAACTGTAGGTGACTTACGCTACTGTTCATTCACCACTGCGGTGGCACGTAACTGTAGGTGGGCGTGCCGGGCGGGCGGTAGGTGGCCTGGTGGGGCGGGACACCAGCTGGAGAATGGGTGGTCAAAAAAGTTCCTGAGATCAGATTAAAGAATGGCATTAAGACTAGGGCTGGGTGGCATGGGTTAACAGAGACTTCAGATTACAAATAAACGTAACTAATTAAATGATAAATACAGTTTATTCTAAAAACGACCATGGCTAACATGGCCTGGTAACAGAAGTTAATTTACAAGTTAAGTTGGCTCACCGGCTGACATGGCCATGGTGGTCCCGGCCACCATCCCCATGGCAACACCACCATTGGGGCGGGGCTGGGGGATGGGAGGGGCGTACATGGTAGCCGGCATGCCGTTGGGTTGGACCACCGTCGTGTGATGGATGACGTGGGGGGGCGGGGCATACATCGGCTGCGTGTAATAGGTGCCTTGTTGTTGTGATTGCAGGAGCGCCTGGTTCAACAGGAGGAAGAGAACACAACTTTTTTATTTAAAAAATTCACAAATAATCCTTATGTTGAAAGAAATAGGCTGAACTAGTAAGTGTAAAAGGCCTCAACATGCTCCGGCATGATTTATCAGAATGCGTCGCACACATGCAATGCAACAATGTCGCAAACAGTTTTCAATGCATACGTCAAGGGACAAGGTGTCATTTACATCAAATGTACACTAGAGGGTGATTTATCAACCAACTATACAACACAACATCTGATCGCAAAATAAAAACTCAACCCCCTTTCAAACAATAACTGGTGAACACCTATTTTTTGTACACTATTGGAGTGTAACAAACCTTTCAAAAAGTAGACCAATTACACGTTTTCAATGTTTAGTAGAATCAAAATGTAAGCTAACCTGCAACTGAGAGGTTGCACACGCAGCCCTGCTCGTCAATTCACCAATCAGAGATCTGCAACATCATGTGGGTGGCTGCGTTGCACTCACGCCTTTAATTTGAGCAACATGAGGTGGCGTTGCTGTTGCAGACGCCCGGTTGTGTTGCTTGCGTCCGAGCATGTATAGACCTTCAGTGTCAGGGAGTGTTCCCTGTTCCATCCTCCACACTTGATTTACAATTTACAATAGAGCCCGCGTACAAAACTGTAGCCTCTTTTATTGAGTGAACCCTAATACAACCGGCCCTTATAAGAGGGTTTTAAATGATGCACATTCCAAGCCACCATCCTGGTGCTTTTTCACCATTATAATGAGAATAATAACAATAACTGCTTGTTTCGTTATTCTAGCATTCTAGAAAGCACCAAGATGGCAGGACTTCAGATCACACCCTCCTATACAGACTAATGCAGTCGCACCAAGCATCAGCAGGACATTAGCTGCAGACACTAAGGACGTGCTTGTGAAATGTGGTTTCAGGCTATCCGCATAACGCTGTTTGACAGTAACATGGGCCTGGGTGGCAATGCACATCACCAATAGTGTTTTTCATTTGAATACCAGTCTGCACGGTACCAAGGTCAACTCTTTAGCTGGATCATCCTAGCAGGCATATTACCCCCTCCCCCATGAACTGACCTGTGCGTAGGGGTTCTGTTGGGGGTAGGTGCTCCTCACAGGGTAGACGGCCGCATGGTAGGGGTTGTGTGCGGAGGAGTAAGGGGGAATGGCGCCCGTGGTGGGAGAGCAGGGCATTTTAAAAGGCGCTCCGGGCACATAGCCTGAGGGGGCGAAGGGAGGAATCTTCAGGTTAGAAACATCACAGGTTCAAACACATATGCCCAAACTAAGTTGTAATGATGCAGTTCAAAATAAAAGGTCATCACGTTGGTCAAGCCAGCAGCATGCTACATTCTCCAATGTTCCCTCTAATTCTTTTCATGGCTGAGCATGTCAACTGCGACCACCAGCAGACTACAACCGGCCCCCTTCTTCTAAAAGTATAATAGCCTGTGTATATCCATCAACAACCCTCTTCTTTGCATCTTGTAAAAAGAGAGAAAGCTGTGTTACATTGGGGCCAGGGACCTATCTGTGGTTACTGAGACCACTTGTTTCAGATCCATTCCCCACTTAATTATCATCACCAGGTAGATGTCCTCTCCCCTTGCATGTGTCTTGGACCTAACAGGTCCTCCTCACATAACCTTTTCTTCTCTTTGTAGAAGATTCTAGCATACACCAATGGCTGAGCATTGTCAGACACATCTGTAGATTCAACAACCTTTTTTGGCCCGTGACCCCATTTCAAGCTCTGAAAATGTTTGTGACCCCAACTTTAACTTTTGTGCATCAGCTTCCACACAAATTGTTTTTACCCAATCAACATCCGCCGGTAATATCAACATCCCGGTGACTGTAATCACATCGCTCTACTACACACTAACTGATTAGCAGTAGTTTGCTCATGGCTATGAATCATTAGGCAGTCAGTTTGTATATACAGGAAGTCTATGAGACCTTTTTAAAAGAAAAGTTAAAGTTAAAAAAGCTAAAATGGATCATCAAATATCTATAGCATATGTCAGCAATCTCCTGCGACCCCATATGGATATCAGGGGACCCCAAGTGGGGCCCGGACCACAAGGTTGGGAACCACTGAGCTAAGCCTATAGCATGGTCACTACTCTGAATAGCTGCATTTCAGCTGTGCTGAATGAATGAATTAATCTTTATTTTCGTGTCTTGCCACGTTTTTGTGACCCATCTCGCACAGGATTATTAGACATCATTTCAGTTTTAAATCAATTACACAGAACAATACTGTACAGTATTAAAATAATAATGATAGTAAACATCGGCTATACTTGTAGGTATAGCTTGTTATACAATACGAATACATGTAGTGTGCAAGTACATCCTCTGTTAATATTTCAGTCTTTTGTCCTTGCAAACCCCCATCAGTAAATGGCTTTTTTTAAGAGAACATTCATTTGCAAGTTGCTGGGATGTAAATGAATTAGAGAGGATTCTAGTGGGCCGATTGACATATGAGACTTACTGGTTCGGAACTGTGGGAAGAACAGACCGACTCGACCGATATGACTCTTGCCACCGACACTGATACTGATTTTGGAGAGTCCTAGCCAACCGATTAGCGACGTTTTGACCGATATTTTGTCAAAAAGTGCAGAAAAATGTAGAGCATTTGAGAGCATTTAACTTATAAGCAAACAAATGAATAAAAATAAACACACAAAGAACTTTTTGATAGATACAAAAATGTAAAAGATTATATAAAATTCAATATATATTAAACTTCAATATATGAAAAGAACATTTATCTTCAATTATACAATGAACAAGCAAATGAGTAAATATATTTTAGCAGTTTAAATAGACTTTAACTAGGCAGTCTGGCAGACGGAAATGCATTGTGTGCCTTTAAAAAAAGACGCAACAGCATGTAAACAGTACTACGAGTTTAGTTTGGACTAGTTAAGAGTGGAGTCAATAAGTTTAGGCGTAAAGGAAGACTGTAAAGGAGCTCCATGGTCATTATTGTATTGTGTGTGTATATAGAATAAATGGTTACACTGATTTTATTTGTGTCTGGATTGTTTATGAAAATGGTGCGATTGCCAACGTACGCGTGTGCATCCGCACGCCGGTTATTACACGACTTATGACTGGCGAGAAATATTACGTGTAAAATGTAGTGTACCACACATTCAAAAGTCAGTGTTGAGCATAGTTTGCAGTCTGCTCTGCTTTTTAGACTTATTTAAAAATCGGAACACATCGGCTGCATAACTGCCGATCCTGCAAAAAAGTCAAATAATGGCCGTGCTCTAGAATGAACGCGTAGAAGTCTGTTTTTTTATTTTTAAAAGCTTGATTTTTGCCGTCTATTTTTCCCCTTTTCTTTCTTTTCTCTGACTCACTTTATTCCGACTGCTCTCATCTCGTCTCCCGGTCACTGCTTTCTGAATTGTACAGATTTGATTGGCTGAGTAGCGTCACATGAAACGATTGGTTTGTGGGTTTTCTCCACTGAGCCAGCACTGGTGCCGGTTAAAATAAAACACACTGTCAAAATGAATTTCCCAAAAACGTATCGTTATTTACCTCTGATATAAGACTCAGGATGCAATGTGTCTGGTTTTCTTTTCGTCATTCTGCATATTGGGGGGTCTGTGACCAGTTTTTAGCGGCCGAAAATGTTGAAATGGTGCGTGGCAACTATACGTGGTGTGCACAGCCTCACACGCACACAGCTTAGAGGGAACAGTGACATTCTCTTGTTCTTACCTGTGGGGAAGGCTGGGTTGGCCCCTGGGTACAGACCGGGAGTGTATGCCGGGGCGTATCCAACAGGAAACCCAGCTTCCATGACCAGAGATGGAAGAGAGAGAGACAGTTACAAAGTAATAAGAATGACATCCACCACCATCAACTGAACGAATGCAGCACAGAAACCACACAGCTTTTTCTATCTCCCACACAGAGTCCTATACCTTAGGAACACTGCTCCAATCATCCGTTCATTTCACAGAAACAATATCCTATTTAGGCCTGGTCTTGTACCAATACTCTGTGTATATAAACATATACAGACACAGTCGCACATCGAAGTGCATATTACCTGGGTAGCCAATACCCTTTGGGTTGGCATAGGGGACCCCTGTTTGTGCAGGGCTGTACACAGGGTTCATTATTGTGGCTGAAAAACAAAACCTGCGAAAGGAAAAGTACACGATCAGCACAGTAACTATTGAAAGGTGACGGAGATGATAATGGGTATAATTAGGATAAGGCAACATTTAATGGGTACGATATTGTATTAGGAACACAAATGTTGATTGGTTTTTAAAGTAGGCCTAAGTATAATTCTATGCTAGCGAGACATTGTTTCTCACTATAAAGAGGTACAAGTTGTAGACAGAATCTAATAAATAAGTTAAATAAATATAGATATATTAACGGGGGGATGCCAGAAAATATCAAGTAATGACCCGTTTCGTGACATGACATTTCCGCGCGCGTGCGCGCACACACACGCACACACACACACACACACATTGACGCATCACGGTAGCTAGCTAACCGACCATTTGGTTGGTTAGGTTAGTCTAATAGTCTAATTAAGCATGCATAATGTGCATATATGGCACGTTGTGATGAATAAACAATGGTAGATTTGAACCGATTGTAGGACTAGACTTGATTGCGACCAGATATATGAGGACAGTGTCGGGCCGCGGGGTGGCAAAACATTAACCTGACCGTGTCACCCTATCACCTCATTGTTAGGAATATAACAACATCACACACATATATATACATCTTAATTACATAAATATGATTGTAATCCAGGTTAACGAGCCTTACTGTTAGCTGTTTTGGCTGTGTATATATGTGCTTGACAACCTCTTGATCTTGATCCTGATGTTTTGGTTCCACAGCTCGCTCAACTCTTTTGAGCAATGTGCGTCACTTCCGATGATTTTGTCACGTGATAGGCAACGAGTCATCATCATATTGTATTATTATTTCGTTTTCTTATATAATTAAATAAATTGCTAAATCAAACATTTATAATTTAAAATCGTACATTTTTTACATCCATCCAGACCATAAACTAGACCGTAACTGAACGATTCGGATTTACGGAGATTAATTGTGAACTGTACAGTCCTTGCAGCTGAAAGGCTGTTTTAAACGAAGCGATACCTTTTTCCTTTTTTTTTAAACTTTGTTGATAACTTGTTAATTGTTTCAATAACTCATTAAAAACTAATTTAACTATGAATACAAATGATACAGATGTGTGTGTTTTGGAGCGTTTGTTTGTTTTTGTTTTTATTTCAGCTACCCATCTTTTCTCTTCCAGGACCTTGATGCATCGCTTCCTTTCAGCCATTGAATTGGGCAGGGTCCAGATAGTTGTGTTTTTACCGCAACCTATGCGCGATTTTGCTGCACAATGACCAAATTCGGGCACTTTATCTATGTTCGTTATTTTTGTATGGCATAGACGAATATAGCGTATCGGCATATATCGTCATTAAGTTAAAGAATGTCGGGAGCGGCCGCTGTAGGTGCGTCCTCTTGCATAGGCGCAGCTGCGGCAGCTAGCTGTAGCTCCGCCGGCTCTTCCTATGTTACAGTGGGTGGATGTACCGGGGTGGCAGGCAGGTTGCCTGGTCGGGTTCTTGAACATATCTTTTCCTATTTGGACTTGCCTGATTTAATGCAATGCTCGTTAGTGTGTTGGCACTGGAATAACATTCTCGCTGATGAAAACAGCGAGGTGTGGCGCAGTCTTTGCGCTCGGTCTCTGAGCGAAGAGGCGCTCCGGTCTGACATCCTGTGCAACCTGCCTACGTACAAGGGGAAGGTATGTTTACCAAATAAACATCATTCAATTGATATGAACAGGAATTGTTTGATTACCTCAGACCGCGCCGAAACGGCTTTACATTTAGTTTTGTATTTCATTTTCCCAACTGTTTGGCAAAGATTGTTAACATGTTTAGCAACATAACCAATTGTGCATGGCTGTAAGAACGATTCATTGTCAAACAGAGATAGATGGATACTTGCATCTGCTTTGTTCTATTACTAATGCTGTCACAGAGAGTCAATTACCATGATGTATCATGATGTATTTGCTCAAAAGTGGCTGGCTCAGCTGTAGAACTTATTTTAAGCTCAATTGACTCCTGTTTCTCTTAGATACATTTTCCAAATGTAAATGTTCATCATAAAGTGTTGGAACAAGTGCCATTCTCACGCCATTGCTTTATGTCTCTGGAAACGTCCTGTTCTTCCAGCTCAAGTCATATCAACATGCTCTTAGTACCCACGACTGCTCTCGCAACGTTTACGTGAAGAAGAATGGCTTCACCCTCCACCGCAACCCTATTGCCCAGAGTACCGACGGCGCACGCGGCAAGATTGGCTTCTCAGAGGGGCGCCACGCCTGGGAGATTTGGTGGGAGGGTCCCCTCGGCACCGTGGCAGTAATCGGACTCGCCACTAAGCGGGCGAACATGCAGTGCCAGGGCTATGTGGCCCTGCTGGGTAGTGACGACCAAAGCTGGGGCTGGAACCTTGTCGACAACAACCTGCTACACAACGGCCAAGTCAATGGCAACTTCCCCCAGTGCAACAATGCACCAAAGTACCAGGTAGCTAACTAGCTATGTCTCAATCATACCTCACACATACTAGTCCAGCTGTCATGCTGCCGCCCAGTATGACCACTCAAAGACCCGGGAGATGGAGGATTCTGATGGAGTTCTCATGATTTACAATTTATAGAATATTACCAGCAATTTCAATAATAGTTTAGGAGAGGTTGTCTCTTGTACTTGTTTGAGGCACATGCACCATCACACACACCTATAATAATAATAATAATAATAATAATAATAATAATGATGATCATGATTATGATCAACAACAACATCATCATCATTTTTAGACACAGCAAATCATAGAACGCCATTTATGTTACCACCACAAATACTATGATAGTGTGGGTATCTTGAAACTTGAATTGTGTGATACTGAAATGTGACCACTTCTATAATACTATGAACTGAACTGTGCAAACTACTATCTATTTAGTTGTATACTTATTATTTAGTTTCTGTAGAAAGCATACATTTATTAGGGCCTATTGTTTTTGCGTGTGTAAAGCCCAACTCTACAGTGCATCCTGTCTGTGTGCCAACAGATCGGGGAGAGGATACGGGTGATCTTGGACATGGACGACAAGACGCTGGCCTTCGAGAGGGGCTTCGAGTTCCTCGGCGTGGCGTTCCGGGGACTGCCCAAAGCCTGCCTATTCCCCGCCGTGTCGGCCGTCTACGGCAACACAGAGGTCACCATGGTGTACCTGGGCAAGCCCCTGGACGGCTGAGGTCAATCCTGTCAACCTGTCGTCAAACTTGTCGGGTGGTTTTCGGGGAGGACATTTCCTGGGACCTTTTTTTTAGTTTTGTGTGTGACAGCGGGCCGGCGTACTCACAGCTGCACCTTGTTGAAAGCGGGTCGGTCGGGGCTGAAGGGGGACGTGGAGCAGGCTGGGGAGAGGGGGCTTCTTTGTGTTTCCGTTATAGCTGGAGCCAATTCCAGATTCAGTGGGTCCTTGGGGAGGGATCAGGTGGTCGTGTCATATAAGATATGTCTGCCGGTCATGTGAAGCTGCTGGACTCTTTCCGTTCAGAAGATGAGGGAAAATATTCACGCTTAGATGAATTTGGGTTTTCAGGCTAACCACGCCGGACCTTTTACTTAAGCATTTTATGTCTTTTTAGCAGGGCCAAAGCAATCATGAACTGTGGCCAATACTTTTACCACATATGTGTCATTTGAAAAGGCTAGCCAATGTATTAGTCAGTGTAAGCCAGTTATCATGGTTGACGCAGTCCTCCAGGGACTGGATCATGGTGCTTGACCATGTGAACCCAGTGTGACCTGAGATATATATATATATATACATATATATATGAATCTCCAAATTCAGAGTTTGTACAGGCCAAACATCAGAGGTAGTTATAAGAATGCATGCATTAATTTCTGCCTAGTTTCGGCAGCAACACCCTTGTAAAAACACCCACAGAAGTTGCTGAGCAGAGATGGAAACAAGAAGGCTAGTTAACCATGTAATGTTACTGTGTATCATTTTTTTTATTGTACTGTTGTCATATTAAGCACTATTTATTTCTCATATTTTATCCATGGTACTCTAGATGGGGTCATGTGACCTGAAAATAAAAGTCTATTTGTTGCCAATCCCAATTGTCAGAATAAAGATAGCTTAATGCCTGTGCGTTTGACCATGTTTGACCATATACAGGCCTATACATAGTGCTCTGGTGGTTGTTAACATTACATTAAATCATAAACTGGATATTCAAGTGAAAGGGAAAATGTGTTTTTGTATCAGGAGAGTTGCTGACCTGGAAAATGTAGTAATTACAAATACCTATATATATATATATACACCTATCTGATCAAAGAAAATGCATAAACGTGTGATCCTGAGTGCCGTATTTCCAAAGTAAACCCCATTACCATTTTACAGCTGCCATTTTTATTGAAGTAAAAACTTCTTGCTTAATTCCAAAGCAGCATAAATATTGTTGGTTCCAGACTCCCATCTCAAGGCAAAAACGGAGGTGAGCTCACGAGATTTAGGCTGTCTTTGTGAGGCTAATGCTTAGGAAAGCCAGTCTGTGAGTTTGGTGAGTGTGATCCTAGCCAAAGTTATGCGGTGCCAATTATGGAAAGCTGTAATACAGGCCTGCCACGAAATGCACCTGGACAATATCATTTTCACCATGAATAGTTGTTGGTAGACTGTTTACCATGAATGGCTTGTCACAGTCCTGCCACGCCTGCCAGTCTAAATGTATCCAGTATGGGTCCACATGATTGGTCCGACCAGAGCATCTTTGGTCCGACTGAGTTAGGAGTGGCAACAGAACACTGTCATCCACACATTTTATTATAAATATATATGTATATATATATGGGATTATATATTATATATATATATGGGATTATATGTATATGGGATTAATCAGACTGAATTGTCGCTTTTGGACTAGCAGCTCGTCTTAATTGAACTGCGACTCGCTTGCAGCCACAACAGTGTCCCTGTCCTTCCACAATAGTGCTGAATCAGCGTCATTCGATGGATCACGTTGTGAAGTATGATAGTTCATCAGTTCTCAGTGCAGAGGCCGCAATTCATTAATGTTGGAGTAGAACGTCAGAAGAATCCAATGAAGATTCGAATTCGTCATGTCATACGTCATGACGAATTCACCAAAGAGACAGCCAGTCGCTCATCCAGTGCGCAGATTTTCACTCGACGACCTTTGCTATTAAAGTCAACAATTTCGACAGAAACCATCTTTTACACAGAGTTCGACCACCAATCGATCTTTTTTGACGAGTTCAGCCATGGGAAAGGTAAGGTTAAAACACCTGCAAAGTCTAAACATATTTTCTCGACGCCGTCGAGTGATTTGGAACTTTAGAGACTTTTAAAAACTCACACCTCATCGTGTCAGCCAATGAGGATGGCGCGGTGTCCTATGCTACTAAAACAGCTTGCTTGCGGTAAAAGTAGCCTACGGTTTAATGCATATTCATATACTACAATTCACCATCCCTAAATCCATCTTTGTGTTGTCCATAATATTGCACAAGCGTGCCAAGAGGAGCCGTCCTCATCCGCCCAGAGACCAGGTCAGCCACAGCAGCACAGAGCCCCGACTCCCCGCAAAGAGGCGCTGCCGGAGTCCACAGGTCCTTGATGTTCCCTTTACTATCATGTGAACAAGCTCATTACGCTATACATACAAACTATATACTACCTTTTGTTTTCTCTTTTATTTTTGATCGGGCTTATTGGCTCAAATGTCAAAACAGAGAAATAGGCCTACATGTGATCAGTGGTGTAGTGGGGATTTTTAAAGTGGGAAACTCAGTTTTTTTATGTCATCACCTAACATTGGATCTATATGGCGGTATGATATAACACCTGGGAATATTAATAACGATTATACATTTAATATGGACATATTTAGTTGCGTCATGGTATTTTGGGCACATAAAACCATTAGGGGCCCAGCTCAAAAGGGCACTGGGGGATCCTCCCCAGGAATTGTTATTAATTT
>OOFB01033243.1:6641-17239 GCA_900323305.1 Trachyrincus murrayi | reverse complement strand
TCTTCTTCGTCTTCTTCGAGTCTTTTAAGTTTACTCTACATTGGAGTATCGTAACAAAGTTCTCGTAAAGGTGATACGGTAGATGTCATTGGCTAAATATGACAGATGAGAATGTCCCTATGAAAATCAATAGATTTAAACAGATTTTTACCATTTGAATTATTATTGATTGCATGGCGGCGAGAGGAATGTAGAAAGAAGCTTGAGAAAGATGAAGAAGAGTGAATACTCCGGGGCATGCACAAACGCGTCTTAAAAGTAATATTTTGGAAGACTTTTGCAAAAAAATCTGTTTCACCGCCCCGGACTACTTTAGATTACAGCAAGCAACAAACGCAGTCATATTGGTGAAGATATTTTAGATATCTTCCACTCGATGTTCGATGAATGGGGAGATAATAGGACCTAGAGTGCTGAGGTCGAGGCAGTCCAAGCGTGCTCTGTTTATAGAGCAAAGGTAGATGTTGTATACCAGTTTATTTGAGAGTTGGCCAAATGTTACAGGCAGAGCAGATGTTAAACACTGACGTGTCCGGGCTCGCTCGCTCTCTCTCTCTCTCGTGTGTGTGTGTGTGTGTGTGTGTGTGTGTGTGTGTGTGTGTGTGTGTGTGTGTGTGTGTGTGTGTGTGTGTGTGTGTGTGTGTGTGTGTGTGTGTGTGTGTGTGTGTGTGTGTGTGTGTGTGTGTGTCTCTCTCTCTCGTGCGTGTGTGTGTGTGTGTGTGTGGTGATGGCTGGTTTATCCTCTCTCTCTCTCGTGTGTGTGTGTGTGTGTGTGTGTGTGGTGATGGCTGGTTTATCCTATGTGCCTGATTGGCCAATGCACCACAGGTGTGCAGCCTCACCCAGCAGCCCCAGAGTCTAATCAGCCTGACTCAGACCAGGTGAGGCTGCTTAAACCAGCCACCAACCACACACAGCTTCATCAAAAATATTAGACTTTTGTTTATGAATCTTTCTTTTCGAATGCAGCGGCTCAGTGTAATGAATATCCGTTTGATTCCTTAACACGACATCTTTAAAAAAAAATAATGTGTATGAAAATATATATATATATACACACACCAGCCCGGTCTCTTTTTTTGGTCACCAAACATACTATCTCCTGACTCCACCACCACCACCACCACCAGCACCACCACCGCCGGGCAGGCAATGCTCTTTTGATTAGATAGCATAGGGATGATTAGATAGCATAGGGATTGCGAAAGTGAGCTGTAGCAATGTGTGTGCTACCGAAGGGTTCAGAAGGAAACAGACTCGGTGTAGGCACGTGTGTTCTTCATTCTCAAAAATGGCCGACACCGGCTGCCGCAGCCAACATTTAACCACTTCGACCAGCAATCATCCGAACAGAACAAAGTCTGCGATACATCAACGTTCAGGCGTCGTCTCTCGCTCTGGTAGGACCCAGTCTCGCTGCGGGGGAGAGCAAAAGCAGATGAGCACATATAGACAACAACTCATTACTCTCACCACCCACGGCTGTGTCGATCACCGGGAATTAGCCGCCCGACGCCAAGCCACGCCCCCTTTACACCACAGGAGCCTACTCTAGTTTGCTCTGCTGTGAACGCCTATCTGACCACTCACTGTTTTAAGGGGTAGGGAAGAATATATTGTTATTTTTTTCAATACAAACTTCAAGACAGTCTCATTATATACCACTAGATTTAATCTAGATGTTATTATTATCATAATGTGATGAACAGAGTGAGATCAACTGGAAGTTACGGCCTTTTGCCTTGGGCCCTTATTATTCTGTAGAGTATACAAAAGCAATACACCTCAACTTCCAAATAAGGGTCAAAGGTGAAGTTTGAGCTCAGGATGTGTCAGGATTAAATACTTTCATAAAAAGACAAGCAACTGCCACATTTCCAATGAGCTACCTAAAGGGAATTTGGATGGGCAACATTGAAACTTTAGTCATTTTTCGGAGTTTGACATTCTGGCGAGTTAAGGTCTTTTGCCTGTGTAGGGCAGTATAATAAGTGGATGAAAAGAAGGTGGAGGTGTAAAGAACAGAAAATAAAAATAAAATAAAAACAAGAATAGGACTCATTGCTTCACCTTGTTGACTAACCTTGGCCAACACTCTTACACACACACACACACACACACACACACACACATACACACACACACATTAGGAGATTCAATTATGTATTTTGCGCCGGCGATATCGGCAAAAATTCCTTCAATTACTCACTCACTCACTCACTCACACACTCACACACTTACTCGCTCGCTCGCTCTCTCGCCCGGTCGTTAGTGGCCTGCTCACCAGGAGACCACAAAGTGCAGCTCTCCCAGCTCATTGGTTGATTGGAAGCACCTGTCAGTCCTGACGCGTGACCGAGTCATAGGTGTCGCTGGGAGATTCTTTCTACTCTCACTCCCGCTGATGTTCATTTGGAGGAGCGTGGACGTACTGCGTTTCTATCTCTCTGGAGCTCCATGGAAATTCACACTGTGTAAATTATAATACAATTGTAAGACACACGTACAATCGTTATGTATGTTTATATATATATATATTCAATATACATACGAAATGAACTTACGTTTATGTAATAGCTCAGCACACCACGGGGTACCGGTTAACACGGTTGACCCTGGTGCTGTCCAAACACGGCCGTCGGTCTCTCGTAAATTATCTATCAGTGTATTATCTTTTGAATAATAAGTGACCGAGCAATTGCAGTTGCACAATTTCAAAAATAGCTGATGAAAGGATAAACTTCCACTAAGTTATGAATTACAAAACACATGAATTATTCCTGAGGCTGTTTAATTGTACCGTGTGTGTAAAGAGTGAGCATGTATATTGCGCTGCAGACCTTGCAGGGTTCATGCAAGATTTGCACGAGGAACTGTCAGGGTAATACTAAAGTGGCATTATGTAATCAGGGTCATCATTAGAACGTTGCCAGCCAGTGATTAAAGCAGAAATTTTGCCAGCATCTGGTCTTTCTACCAGCGGGCTACATGGTGGAGGGAATACAGATGAAGCGCTTTACACACACACACACACACACACACACACACACACACACACACCGAGGCAGGGCCAGAGATGTATGGAGAGGGTTCTGGCTGCTCAGGGAGACTCATACATACTCTTACACTCTCTCTAGGCCTATAGGTCTAATGTTTGTTAAGTTCTCCCCCTGTCTCTCTCTCTCTTTCTCTCTCTCACTGTTTAGTTACTCCCAGTCAATTTAGTGTGATTAATTTCAAAATACAAACCTAATAGTTTGCCTGCCTTTGGCGATTTTGTGCTTCTGGATCCAACAGGGTCTGGTTGCAGCCCGCAATCTGAGAACAACAACCTCCGATGCACAGTAAGACCCAGATGATGCAAGCCATCCTCGATGCAGGCTCATATCCAGAGGAGCTACGAAGATACAGCTTTCTAAACATATACATCTTGGGAGGGAATATCAATACCAACAACTTACCATGGAGATGACACTCAATGGGAGGCTACTGTAGTGCAATGTGTTTTCATGCTATTTTACATAAATCTCTCTCTTTCTCTCTCACTCCATCCCCCTCTTTCTATCTACCTATCTAACACACACACACACACACACCATAGTGGGGAAGCTCGCTGCATTAGGATATATACATTTATACGCTTTAGTAAACCTGTGTGTCTCAACAGCAGGTGGAGACCTCCATGTATGTTCCGATAGTACCCACCGTGTGTAAAACCTCTCCACCATACAAACAGTACTGTACATGCAAGGCACGAACAGGCAGTTACAATCGGTTATGTTTTCATAGGAGAACATTAAGTGGCAGATATTGCCGGGGTGTGTCGGAGACGGGTCACGGGAGGGTTGATTGACGACAGTGACAGATGGTCCGGAACATTCCCTCGGTGGATTTGTAGCTGGAGTTCTCATTTAAAGGGGAATTTTGCTTTACAACACTTCTGGGGTCATTTTCACACCTACCAGGGCTTTTGTGTGCACCCCAGACAGTTTTTAGGTTGCTTGCTTCAATAATAAATATTTGATAACCGTGTGAGCAACGCCCCGCCCATCCAATAGAAGCCCATTGAACATCAGACTCCACGTTAGACTCGTTGTAAACACACGTCCCTGCTTCTCATGACTGATATTGTCCTTCTAATGAATGTGTCCACCTTTATTTTTCGATTAGTTATTTCATTTTAAATGTTTAAATACCATTAGAAACAAAGACCTATTTTTTTTGTGCAAGTCCGTTAACTTAGCATTGAAATCAAACTTTTGTTTGATGCTATATCGGTGTAATAATGAGGTACATTGTATACGGTTGTTATAATGCCCCCTTTAAACTTGCCTTGAAAGCACATTTTCATCGTTCTCCGCATGATGCAACTTTGTGCCAGACATGGCTGGATGTAATGAGACACCCCAACTTAACAGCTGAAGAAGTTTGCAAACAAGGATTAAGGATATGCAGCGACCACTTTGAAGCCACGACTACCAAGACGACCGTCTGAAGCCTGGATCTGTACCCACCATTTTCCCCTGGCTAACGCGATCGCGTCTGTCTGTGATGCACAGGATGTCTACGGTAACAGTTAGACAGCTTGCTGGCTGTTGTTATAGGGTTGCCACCATCCATTGATTAGATATTAGTAGAATTATAGTAGTAATACAACACTATTGACCAACCTAATGTTCAAGTTCAAGTTTGACACTGAACTGCCTGGTTCTACTTCCTGCATTTGTAAAGGAAAGCAACAAAACAGCGTAAAATATGAACATAATGAAATTAGAAGGACAATATCAGTCATGAGAAACAGGGACATGTGTTTACAATGAGTCTAACATTGGCTGGGGGGGGGGGGGGGGGGGGGGGGGTTTGCTCACACGGTTATCACATTTCTAAATATTGAAGCAAGCAACCTAAAAATGGGGTGCACACAAAGTAGGTGCATACGCATACTATTAATACGCTTTTATTCACACAATCCACTGTATCACATCGACCACACTTAACACCTATTCATTTGACAGGGAAAAATGTTTGTTGTTGCTGCTCCATTCTCCAAGACTATAATTACCCCAGCACCGCACGCCTATATCCGCCTCCATATAAGAAAGAAAAGCCCCTTTAATATTTAATTTAGATCTTTGTCTTGGGGGTATATTGCACTTGTGCTCCTCGTGGACATAAAGATATATGTGTGAGAGAGGGAGAGAGAGATAAAGAAAGACATTAAGGAGAAGGAGAGACAATATATGGATTTAACAATTCTATCTGATGCAGCTACACTGTATGCCTACAGCACGTTATTTAAACATGATAGTAAGTATTTACGGGGGGGGTGGGGTTCTCCAGGAAACACATGGGGGGCGGTCAGCAGTCTTTTATTGATGCGTGGGCAAACAACTCGGTCTTGTCTACCTGCGGGCGCACCTGCCCGCCGCCTAAGTGGTACCCCAGATACCGTACCTCCCTCCGTCCAATTGCACACTTCTTTGGGTTGGCCGTGAGCCCCGCCCGCCTCAGGGACTCAAGGTCCGCCGCCACCTGCTGAGTATTCTGCTGCTAGGTGTACAACCCAAACGGAAGTGTCCTGTATTGTTACAGACCGTACAGAGTGGAGAGGGCCATGCCTAAAAACGAGCCGTGCCTAACCGTTCCAGGAGTTCATACGTGTCGAATTGTGATACACTATTCACCTTGCGATAGTCAACACAGAAGCGAATAGACCCATCGGTCTTGCACACAAGCGTGATGGGGCTAGAGCAGCCACTGTGCGATTCTTCTATTACCCCCGTTTCCAGCATGGCCTTTAATTCTTCCTGCAGAATTTTACGTTTATGCTCGGGTAATCTACAGTCACGCCGGGGGGGCGTCTCGATGTGGTGATCAATGAGCGACATCTGCCCCGGCAGAGGAGAGAAGACGTCAGCGAAACACTGCTGCAACTCGGCGACCTCGGCTCTCTGACGCAGGGAAAGGTGTCTGTGACAGGGGCCCGGAGCAGATTGGCTCGATGGGCCTTGGTCAGTTAGAATCTCCTTCGGGATTCCAACTCGGGAGATGAATTGAAACAGTGCCTGCGCTACACTCTTCACCGAGATAGAGCGTAGTGGGACTGCCTTGGGATACCGGGTTGCATAATCAACTATGACTAACACAAAACGGTACCCCCTTGTGCTGTGGTCTAATGGCCCGATGAGATCCATACCAATTCTCTCGAAGGGGGTCTCAATTAATGGGAGTGGTCGCAACAGCGCTTTTGGGGTGGCCGGAAGGTTAACTAATTGACATTCGCGTCAGAACACACACACCACCGACGTATGTCCGCGTAAATGCCCAGCCAATAGAAACAGGCCATTATCCAATCACGTCTTATCGCAGCCTAGGTGACTAGAACTCGGGCTGTGATGAGCCACCTGAAAAACAATTTCCCCGCATCTTGGCAGCCGGCAACTGACTCACCTCTTCCCCTGACTGTGTGTCATGACTCACCTTATATAATCTGTCCCTGATTATTATAAAGTGTGGGAACGTGACAGCTGCGTCGGGGCCATTTGATCATCAATTTTCATCACTTGGTTGAACCCTGAGTGTAGAGAATCGTCACGAGACATGAGCTCAAGGGGAAAATCTCCCACTGGGGGAGGCTCCTCCGGCTCCTCCCCCCCTGAGTATCGTCGGACGACTCGCATCACCACTGAGCACATCGTGCACACGCGCCCCTCTCCTCGGAAAGTAACATATTGAAGCCTGGCCAATCAGTGCCTCGTAGTAGAGGACGTGATAGGCGGGAGCAGCCCTTACCTTATGCTTTTTCCCATGGTGCCGAATTTCAATGGTCACGACCGGATAACGATGCACCTCCCCATGCTCACACTTTATATCCACCCGGGATGCCTCCAACAAAGCCCCGGGCCGAACTGGGCTTTGGTGGATCAGGGTTTGCGAACTCCCCAAATCCAACAAAGCCTGATAGATACCGCCCTGCATCCTTACCGGAATGCGGTATCTATCTCCTGGTCAGGGGAAGAGGCCGACGCTGCAGCCGTAGGTCGTGGAGGGCTCGTTTGAGGTCTGGGTAGGACGTACGAGCCGCCACCGCCAGGCTGTGCGCGGCCCCCACGGACGTTGAGCCCACCCACACGCCTCGGCGGTGGTCTCAAACACCTCCAGGAAGGCCTCCATGTCATCATTAGGGGCCATCTGTGGGAGGGTAATGAAACATCCGGCTCTGCTACCTCTGGGGGGTACCTGTCTGCCGGAGGAGATGGTGGAGCACCGCCCTTCCCTCGGCTTGGTGCTCGGCTGTCTCCAGTAGCGCCTGGGCCTGCTGGTTCTGGGACTGCAGCCTGCTCTCCTTCGTCGCAGTGATCATCCGCTTCATCGCTTGCGCCAAAGGTGAGTCGCATGTAGCACTTGACCGTGCTACCAGGGGGGGTTCTCCAGGAAACAGACACACAGGGGCGGTCAGCAGTCTTTTATTGATGCATGGACAAACAACTGGGCACCGTGTACCGCAACTCTTATATAACGCATGCAACTGTCCGCTCTTTCTTAAACAACGCTGTCAGGCCGTCGGGACGCGTGGCGTAGGTCCGTTCAGCGCTGGACCCAGTCTCACTGTGGGGGAGAGCAAACATGAGTATATACGACAGCTCTCGTCATGCTCACCACCCACAGCTGCGTCAATCAATTAGCCGCCCCGCCTCCCTCGTTCACAACCCGATGCCAAGCCACGCCCCCTTCACTCCACAGTATTTATTAATATCATTCATCATCATCATCATCATCATCAAAACAGGAAAAAACTGACAATGAAAATAGGCTAAAATAAAAACTACAAGCATAAAATGCATACAAAAAAAATAAAGATTAAACAAATAGTCATGGACCAGCCATGGACTGGAGCAGCTAATGAGCTGCTCCAGATGGTTGACTGGCCAAGACTTTTTCTGTCCAAATGCTTTACCGCTCTTATTTCTGACACTGGTGAAAGGCAAGACTGAATTTAATTAAGAATCACTAAACTAACACGACGTCCTCAACAGGCTCCACCGGGAATAAAAATGTGACTTTCAAGTGTAAACATGAATAATATTTATTTCCTTTGAGTTGTGTAGCAGGAGTCTCAACACTTCGTAAAAGATAAAACATCTTCTCAGGAGAGTTGATCGCGAGGAAGACAGTTGCATGGGGTTTGTTTACTTCCTGCGTCTCACTGTCGTTTCACAAACCCGTTCTGGATTCTGGTTGGGGAGGAGGGGGGGGTAGGGGCTGTCGGTGAAAAGAGAAATGGAACCGCTGATGGCCTGGTAACTTACTTCAACCTCCGAGAACAAACCGCCATGGCACTCGCTCGGTGACAATGACTGAGTGTTTTCATTGGCGAGTGTGAAGCTGAACTACAGAAAGAGAGGTGAGGTGGAAGAATGTTCTGAAAAGTATATAGACACAGAGAGCGTCTGTACCGGGTTTAATTGTCCTCCCCTGTGACACACTCTTAGAGAAGCCTGTTCTCATCCCATACTCATCATATATTGACGCTTGGTCAGATTCCCCGGCGTCATGCTCATGGCTTCACCTACTGACATTTAGGGTCGCCATTATATTTCAATGTATGTTCGGGTCCTGCTCGGGGTTTGCACGACTAGAGTAAAAGAAAGAGAAAACACTCCACGTCACGTGACTGTCAAGTTTCTGTCTGTGAAAACAAACAAAATGGCTGACATTCCTTTTATTCTCCGTGGAAAATGCAATATTTTAAGATAGTTTCAGCATTAAAATGCATTTTGATAACATTTCTAGTGAGAGATGTGTATTTTATTTTCATAATGTTCGTTCAGTGAATGTATATGATATTTAGTTTGTTAGTTATTACGAATGTTTTCTATCATTGCTATGGTGGTTGCTATGGACGCTGTTAACGCTGAAACCACGTAGCTTGCATGTCGTTTGAATCATTGTCTTTGCGTTGTGTAGTTATCTGAGCTGTTATGGTATGTGTTATTTTATGTAACTGTTTGATGATAAAAACGTATATTTTAGAGTTCCCCAGGGATGACGTATTTCTGCTTCTTCTTTGGATTTCCGACACGCTTACTCTGGTAAACCGACATGTTTTTGTGGGGCAACCCAGAAGTTATGTTCGCCATTGCTTCGCCAAAAATTCCATTCCAAAGGTTAACTTTATATATGCATTTGATTTAACAAGATAGTCATGACAAATTAATACCGCTTTTAAGGTTTTTGAATAATAAAGTAAAAAGCAGACGAATATGAATTTCAAAAGACTACTAAAATGATCAACATGGGGGTCGTAGCCCTGCAGGAAATTATGCAATTAGTGGCAGCCATGATAAGAGCTGGTTGAATTCTCTAAATGCTAAGGAAAGGTTCTTCAATGCAATGTGAAGGAAAATCATTGTGAAAGGGGGCAACACTTTGAATCTTACGAGTCATGTTCGTGACCACCACCCACTACTTTATAGCGAATGCAAGCTAAGTTCACTTTTAGCTCAATGCATGATGTGGGGACTTGGGAATGGGGGAAAATGTCTTCATTGGCTTCATTGTGTCACTGCATATCCTTCAGCCCTGATCGCCCCCTCTCCCCGACTGAGTTGGGCCAGGTAACTCTGCCCTGCGGGTTTGTCGCCTAGTGGGTAGGAGCCTTTAGTCCTCCTTTGCGAACTTCTTCGGCTGTTATTGGGGTGATTACATCCAGCCATGTCTGGCACAAAGTCGCCGTGGAAAACAATGAAAATGTGCTTTCAAGGCAAGTCTAACGGGTAACAACCATATTATAACCATATACCGATATCGCATCAAACAAAAGCTAGCAGACGTTAGTTTGTTCGATTTCAATGCTAATGTTTTGCTTTGCTTCTTCCTGATTTTTACGCAAAATGAAATCTAAGAAGAAGAAAAAGCCAGACACCGTACTACTATGTGGACTTGCGCTAAAATAAATAAGTCTTTGTTTGTAACGTTAGACATTTCAAGTGAGATAACTAATTGAAAAATGAAGGTCAACACATTCATTAGAAGGACAATATCAGTCATGAGAAGCAGGGACGTGTGTTCACAATGAGTCTAGCGCTGAGGTTGATGTTGAATGGGCTTCTGTGAATGTGCTTCAACCCAAAAACTCTGGGGTGCACACAAAAGTCTGGGTAGGTGTGAAAATGACATGCAACTACTTTTGTAAAAGCCCTACACGATGTTCTGCTGTTGTATGCGTCGTCTGTCTGCAGACTCTATTCGCCCATAGCACACGATAACACGTTAGATAGTTTAGTCCCCCAACCAACATATTTTGTTAATTTAAAATCCGGCCATCGTGGAATTGGTTATAAAAGTGTTCCAACAGGAGAAACACTATAGGCTCTTATACAAGACTGTATTTATGTCAGTTGTTGGGCACATTGCATATACTAAAATGCAACACAGAAGATTGTGTGTGTGTGTGTGTGTGTGTGTGTGTGTGTGTGTGTGTGTGTGTGTGTGTGTGTGTGTGTGTGTGTGTGTGTGAGAGAGAGTGAGTGAGTGAGTGAGAGTGTGAGTGTGTGTTTACGGTCTATAAAGAGATGTCCTCCGGCTATGGGGGGGGG
>OOFB01033240.1:9418-19517 GCA_900323305.1 Trachyrincus murrayi | reverse complement strand
GTGCTGAGGGAGAAGAGTTAACCCAGAGCCTGAGGGCCCTCCCGCAGAACACCTAGAGGGAAGATCTGCTCCAACATCCAACCCTAATGGGACACACACGCACACACACACGTGCACACACACATGCACACACACATGCACACACACACACACACGCATACACACACGCATACACGCACACACACACACGCATACACACACGCATACATGCACGCACACACGCACGCACGCACGCACATGCACTCAAGCACACACATGCGCGCGCAGGCAGGACAAACGCACACATGCACGCGCACACACACACACACACACACACTCTGGTGTCTGAATGAACAGTTTTTTAAATATGCTGCATGTATATTATATACATGAAATAATAGGAAGGTGAATGTGGAAACGAGAGAGTGAATACGAGTCAGTAAGACAGGATGTGACATAAGGTGCGGGTAAAATGTTTTCTTGATGTAATTGTGTGTCTTCACAGAGTCACAGGAGGAGAGCTGTTTGAGGACATTGTTGCCAGGGAGTATTACAGTGAGGCCGATGCAAGGTAACACACACCCACATTTGCAAAGCAAAGCATATGTTCTGCATCATTGTCTCGATGTGATGTGAGCGTGTCTGTGAGCGTGTGTTTTATATGTGCGCCTGTTTCCCTTTTGGTGTAATGCAGTTGCTGATGCAGCTTATATGCTGTGGTTATTTATAGAAGTGATTAATGACGCAGAGTCCATACTATTAATCATACACAGCCTTCCTTATCCTACCAGCTTTATGTCAAAGTACCCCCCTTCCCATGGGGGTAGGGGGGTATGGGGTGGGGTGGCAAGAGAGACAGGTGAAGACATAATAAAGTGAGACATAGGATACAGAGAACGAAGGAGGAAGGGGAGAGAGCAGGGACAAGCGAGAGAGAGAGAGAGAGAGAGAGAGAGAGATAGAGAGAGAGAGAGAGAGAGAGAGAGAGAGAGAGAGACAAGAGAGAGAGAACAAGAGAGAGAGAACAAGAGAGAGCAAGAGAGAGAGAGAGCAAGAGAGAGAGCAAGAGAGAGAGAGAGCAAGAGAGAGAACAAGAGGGGGAGAGAGAGAGAGAACAAGAGAGAGCGAGAGACAGAACAAGAGAGAGAGAGACAGAACAAGAGAGAGAGAGAATGGGGTTATGATAAGGAGGGCAGAACAGTCAAGTGAGGAATAGTTATGGAGTGATTAATGGTCGTGAGATGCTCTGTGTTTCCTGGTCAGACAGCTTGTTGGCTCCTATTGTTTGTATTGTGTGAGGCTTCTCTCCCTCTCTCTCTCTCTCTCTCTCTCTCTCTCTCTCTGCCTCTGTGTGTGCTTTTAAATAAAGCCTCTATAGGAGGGGATCATCAGCGACCAGGGATTAATGATCAGCATCTCTAAGGCTCTAATACACTATTATGGACTTGTTTCTTTATTTTGTATTTCATTCAGAGCTGTATATTCTTTTTTTCTCTCTCCTTTCATCCTTACATCCATCTCGCTGCCCCTCCCCCCCTCCCCCACCTGCAGCCACTGCATACAGCAGATCCTGGAGAGTGTCCACCACTGCCATGTGAACGGCATAGTCCACAGAGACCTGAAGGTTTGTATGTCCCTAGGAACCAGCAAACAGCCCTGTGACAGCCTCCCCGCAGCAGGTGACAGTTGCTCTAAACTGCGTGGGTAGAGGTCCTACGGCACCCCGTTTCCCTTGGCGTCGCTCGCTTTTAGCCTGTAGCTCGAACAAATGATCGCTGTTCACTGCTTGTTGAAAATTCATTCCATTTTTTTTCCGAGAGGAAATGTTGCCCACAACGACAAGCCAGGGTTCTGGAGAGACAGTCTGGGTTTATTTACAGTGTGAATTACAAGGGAATAAAAGGCTCGAGGTTCAGGCACGACTATTGCTGACGCGTGACTTCAGAGTGAAGGTGAGGCTCTGGCGGATGCCCGAAATACCTGACGAGCTAATAGTGGTGTTTTGACCTTGACACCTGACACTTCACCTTCCCAAGTTCCTAAGATTGGCGTCTGTAGGGGCAGAGACCCGCCTCCCCACCCTCATTCAGAGCCACCTCATGGCCTCCCTTCTAGTGTTTCAACGGCACTTGCACTGTAGTGTTACTTAATATTCTGGGTTCAATACCCTTCCCGCTTAAGGCAGGAAAACACTACCGCTGTAACAATAGCCCATGGTGGATGAGCAAGTTTGTGTTTGTGTTGTGTTTGTGTTTGTGTGTGAAAATGCCTGCGTGTGTGTTTGTCTGTGTGTGTGTGTGTGTGGGTGTGTGTGTGTGTGTGGGTATGTGTGTGTGTGTGTGTGTGTGTGTATGATGTGTGTGTGTGTGTGTGTGTGTGTGTATGAGTACCACTCTGGCTGGGATAAGAGCAGGCAGGAGATGTACAACACATGAAAGGTATAATTTGCATATTTATGTAAAAATGATGTTGAAATGTGAATCATTTTACAGGGTCATGAATATTCCAACAGTAAATTCCTTCCTGGCGACTACCCTCAGGGGTTTTTATGAGAAGTAAGACGCTGAAAAAGAATGACTCTCTGTTGATTTAAGTGAATACGCCGCTCTAGTAAGGATCACTCTACTGCCCTTAAGAAATATTTGTGCTCAAATAGGATGTTGGCCTGATGGACTTCATTTGGTTAATCGTTAGCCTTTAGTGATTACGGTTTATAAGTACAGAAACTTGAGTTATTTGAACATGTCATGATGGAGAATCATGATTGGTTTTTTTAAATTGTCATTTGGTGTGTGTCTGCTGTGGTGTAAACGTCTGCCCTGTTGCTTACAGGCTGTCTCTAAATGTTAGCAAATGTTTTATTCATAGGCGCACATTGTCTAACTGGCCTTCGGTTAGCAAAGACCTTTACGACTTAGCACCTGTGCCTCTGTGTCTGTGCATTTGTGTGTGTGTGTGTGTGTGTGTGTGTGTGTGTGTGTGCCAAAGGCTTGAATATGTTCATGAATGTGCTAAGGTGTGTTATCAGCGTGTTGTGTGTATGTTGTGTTTGGATTTTGTTTCCACCCCCCCCCAATTGGTCCATCTGTGGCCGACGTCACTCGAGGTGGTTTCCCTCCTGTTAGCCCCATACCGCTATCTCTTGGCTACTTCCTATGCTGTGCTTACTCTCCTCTCGGTCATGGATGTAAACATGCTGGATTAGTTACGTGTGTCAAACTACTCTGCCATGTCTTGCAGCCCATCCATGAATTTAAGAACCATGAGGAGGTAGAGGCAAGCACGCAGCATGGACGTATTCCAAAGATCTGTCCCACAAGCCGTTGGTCTCATGTCCGTCCGTGTTTTGCCTCACAAAGAGAGCTCCCTATGGACACGCATTTAGGAGCAGTTTAGCACCTTCACCCCTGATGATCGGATTAGGATTCGGTGAGGCTAAACTCATCCTAGATCCGTCTCTTTGGGCGTCTTGTTCCCTGAGCGTGTGTCCTCTTGCCTCTAACCTTTTTGACTCCGCCCCCCCCAGCCTGAGAACCTTCTATTGGCCAGTAAGCTGAAGGGGGCGGCGGTCAAGTTGGCTGACTTTGGGCTGGCTATCGAGGTGCAGGGCGACCAACAGGCCTGGTTCGGTGAGTATCCATCCTTTGGCCAAAACAGCCGCTCCATCCCAACAATCAGCTAAAGGCATTTACCAGTGGCTCCCTCCCTAAACCACGTCAGCTAAATCAATGAGCCAATCAGTGAATCAATTAGTTGGTTAACAAACCGACTGACTGGGCCCTGTCGCCCCCGCCCCCTCCTTCCACCCCACTCCTCCTCCGTCCTCCACCTCTCTCCTCCAGGGTTTGCGGGAACCCCAGGCTACCTGTCCCCCGAGGTGCTGAGGAAAGACCCGTATGGAAAGCCGGTTGATATGTGGGCCTGTGGTAAATAACGCCTGTGCTCTTTCAGTGTCTCTTCAACTGTTTCTTTTCACCGGGACCCCCTCTTCGTCCCCCACCACTGCTTATACTCTATGGCCTTATGTGACCTGCTAACATCTAGGAATATATATGATTATATTCTTTTCCTTTTGGGACGGCTACCAGCTCACTCACTGACCAGCACCTCATCACCATGGGCAATACACTTTTTTGTTTCAAATGTTTGCTTGTAAATACTATGTATGTCTATTATGGCACCCATTGTACTTCTAGCCATCCCTGGAAAGAGGGATCCCCACTCTGTGTTCCTTCTCAAGGTTTCTTCCTTGATAATTAAGGGAGTTTTTTCTTGCCCTTTGGGGGCTAGGGTTAGGAGGTGTCATAAATATATGACCTGTGATTAAGGGCTATACAAATAAAATGGACTTGACTTGATTCTCAGTGGAATGTTGTACTGTTGGTGTTGGTATTATTCTAATAAGTATTACTTCTCGACTGTAAACTGTACTGTGCCCATCCTAGGTGTCATATTGTACATCCTGCTGGTGGGCTACCCTCCGTTCTGGGATGAGGACCAGCATCGCCTCTACCAGCAAATTAAGGCTGGAGCCTACGATGTGAGTGTGTTGTCACACACACACACACACACACACACACACACACACACACACACTCCCACTAGACACTCCACGGTGTCTACATACAGGGCATACCGTCAAAACAATGATGTCTGCAAAAGCCGCCATGCGATGCAGCAGATCAAAGTCAAAGTGTTTTATTGATCACAGTACAACACAGGGTCATTCTACACAGTGAAATTATTGTGACATGGCAAGCTCATAATACGTAGAACATCACAGAATAAGAGCAAAAATTAAATAAAAAAGGTTTTAAAAAAAGTAAAAAAATATATACAGTACATAATAAAAAATATACATAATAAAAATTAGTTTTTATAATAAGATAAATAAACACTAGCATTACAAGTATAAAAGTATAAAGTGTAAAGTGGAGGAGTGCCGATAGATATGCCTCTCCAGCCGGAACTGTTCCTTCTCCATCTGGAAGGCCTTCCTGGCCTCAGCCATCTCATCAACCTCTTTGTTAAAAGCCAGTCTCTTCACCACCAGATGTGGAATGGATGATTCTATTTACGATGAGGAGTTGTTTCTGCTGGCTCTTCTTCTTCTGGAGGAGGTGTTCCTTCAGAAGACACTCCTTCTTCTGGAGGAGGAGGTGTTGCTTCTGGCTCTCCTTCTCATGGAGGAGGTGTTCCTTCAGAAGACACTCCTTCTTCTGGAGGAGGGGTGTTGCTTCTGGCTCTCCTTCTTATGGAGGAGTTGTTCCTGCTGGTGCTCCTTCTGGAGGAGGTGTTCCTGCTGGCTCTCCTTATGGAGGAGTTGTTCCTGCTGGCTCTCCTTCTGGAGGAGGTGTTCCTGCTGGCTGTCCTTCTTATGGAGGAGGAGGTTTTCCTCCAGCAGTCGCTTCTTCTTCTGGAGGAGGTGTTCCTGCTGGCTGTCCTTCTTCTGGAGGAGGTGTTCCTGCTGGCTGTCCTTCTTATGGAGGAGATGTTGGAGATGTCTCTTCTTCCTGTTTCTGGAAGTGGATGGACCTCAGAGTCATGCTCCCCGTCTCTCTACCCAGCATCTCCTGGAGTAGCCGGCGGTCTTCTCCTTTCTAGACCACCAACACAAAACACATTTTAGTTTCGATACGTGAGCTAGCTGAGCTAGTCTTGTAATAAAATACAAACATCTGTTCTCTGTACCTGTTATTTCTTCACCAACCAACTTTCTCTGGATGCGAGATGAGCCATCTCATTTTCAAGAGAGCTTTTTTTCAGGTGAAGAAGTTCTTGTAGAAACACCAGTCTCTTCATTTTCATTTCTAACACCTCCATTTGTGTCTGCAGAAGCAGGGAATTATTCTCTATCTAGAATTACAAAATGTTTCAAATAACTTACTTGTATCTTTAGTTCATCAATGGATAAGTGTGTTTTTAGATTTCATAGAAATAATAAAATAAGTCACCAGTCACCTGAAGGTACCTTTTTCATTATATAACTTACATTGTCTTAACATGAGGGAAAATAACAATATGAATACCTTTAAAGATGAAGGAAATCTCTTATAGATATATATTGTATAGATTATAATTCCATTCTCTTTGGTCACATGGAAACCTAGGCTTTTTCAAGAGAACCCTATAAAATACAGTTAATAACTAATTATATTAGTACAGTAATGATATACATAATATATACATATATATATATATATATATATATATATATATATATATGTATATATATATGTATACCTGTATATTATATGTAAAACCTTTAGTTTACATTATGAGACATATGACCTGATATGTTTATGTTCATCAAACAATCAGAAACAAACTTACAAACCATTTAAACAGAATAAGATTGATAGAATAATGTTTGCGCATGTAAAGAATTTAATATCCACATAACTCGGCTAATTTACATTTTTTTTTAAATCCCTGAACACAATATGATCAAACATGTCCATAGAGCATGTACACCAAATATTGAGTCATTTGCTTTTGTGGTTATGTAGGAGAACATTTTGGAAGTTTTCACAAAATTTTCACTGTACAGAAAAATCTATCCTGACGGACCTTATGGGTCCAATTGGCAAAAATGTTCAGCATGTCAAATAAGGCCTATATAGCAAGTTTCAGAAATTTTTGGCCATCGGGGGGGCGGGGCCAAGCGTTTAACTTTGACCGCGAATTATAGCGCCCCCTATAGGCATTATAACGCCCCCTATAGGCGAATTCGTCCCAGACTTTTTGGAGACCTGCTCTTCTATGATACATATATGTGTGAGAAAACTTTTTACCAATAGGGGGCTGAGCTATAAGCGTCCCTAAATAAAAATAATAATTCCTACAATAACAATAGGTATCCACAGATACTCTGTGAATACCTAATAATTGAAAAAAATGGTGCCCACTTGCATGCAGGCATGCACACATACATGCGGACTGAGACACAGACACACATGCGCTCGTACCATACACACACTTTGACACACAAATGCAAGTGTGTGCGCACATACACGCGCACACATGCACACACACAGACACACACACACACACATACGCCAATTCTGCTTCCCTTCACTCTGCTAACTTCCCTCAGGAGTGTGTTCTGGATGCTTTAATGTATTTAATGTGTTTTAACAAGGAGCATGTATTGACAATTTGGAGACGTTGCTTCTCGGCAGTTCCCTTCTCCAGAGTGGGACACGGTGACTCCAGAGGCCAAGGACCTGATCAACAAGATGCTGACCATCAACCCCAGCAAACGCATCACTGCCACAGAGGCCCTGAAACACCCCTGGATCTGTGTATGTGTCTAGCAAACACACACACATGCATGTACCCACACACACACAAACACACTCGATAAGATATTTGGAGATCCTTAATGGCTGTCCTCATTTAGGGGCGTGGGACCAGGGCATAGAATTAGACATACGCGTCCTTCCAGTTTCACACTGGAGCATGCAGTGCGCTCACACTATTCTGGCTTGATTCTGCTTTACATTACCAGTGTGGGTATTCCTCTTGTCTCATGCGTGAACCTCTGTCCTGCAGCAACGCTCCACTGTCGCCTCCATGATGCACAGGCAGGAGACTGTGGAGTGCTTGAAGAAGTTCAACGCCCGGAGGAAACTCAAGGTGAGGCTTCTAGGAAATTCTACTTTTACGGCTTTTACGTTGTGTTATTTCAGCCGTTTGACCTTTCAGCCTCGCTTGTCTTCTCTCAAGCCGGACCACGTTGGATTTGACTGACATCGCTTACACCGTTATAATATAATAATGCTACTCTAACATATTTACCAATCTGCCCATCTGTTATCCCCAACTCCCTCCCTCCTCCTTCCTTCCTCCCTTCCTTATTTTCTTCCTTCCTTCCTTCCTTCCCACCACAGGGAGCTATATTGACTACTTTGTTGGTCACACGAAACTTCTCAGGTACGTCCTGTCTTGTCTGGTCATCAGGACCTGCTTTCTCCAGCAGAATTTCATACGTCAGCCTCTTCAGCTCTCTCTCTCTCTCGCTCTCTCTCTCTCACACACACTTTTCTTCTTCCATCCCTTACTTTTCTCCCTATAATCTATGTTTTGGTCTGGCCATCTAACCCATACTATTCGCACTATTCTGTGTTTGCTGCATATTTCTAGAATTCATTCTGTTGGAAGCTACGCAAGTCTTTTGCTTTGCTTCTGATTCAGGCACTGATCTGTTATGTTTTTGCTATCTTCTTATTCATCATTTTCTTATTTCAAAATTCTTTCCTTCGTTTGTTTGGAATGTGGTTTCGATTTGAGGTAAGATGTGTTTAAATGACAGGGAATGGGTTGGAGTAATCAATAAGTAACAAATAAGCTGAGATTTCAAAAGTTGCCTGTATCTATGCATGTTAATGATATGCAGCATTTTGATTATGTTAATGGTGTGTGTGTGTGTGTGTGTGTGTGCCTGTGTGTGTGTGTGTGCCTGTGTGTGTGCCTGTGTGTGTGTGTGTGTGTGTGTGCCTGCCTGCGTGCGTGCGTGTGTGTGCGGGCGGGCGTGCGTGCATAGTGAACAGAGCTAGATGTGTTAGATGCATGTGGATAACGTGTGAATATGTTTCTCAAGACATTCAGTTGAAAGTAAATGATGCCATGTGAGGCTAGTGAATAATGGTATATGGTAAATAATCGGGTCAATACGCTTGCATCACCTTTGAATCAATGAACACACCTAGCAACCGGCATATAGCTACAGTTTTGCATCTAATTGGTTGTTATTGGAATGCATTTGCATCAATTGTTTGCATAAATAAGGATGACGCACAAAGACACACTGTTTGAATGCATTTTTCGTGTCCAGTAGAACAACCTTGCACTTGTTTTTTAATAATAGTTGATATGTTGGCTGCATGTCACTGTAGGGTCATGACTTTTGACTTTTCTAAGAAACATGTTGAAGATGAATACCCCGTGTTGAAGTTTGATCCTGTCTCTCTGCAGCAGCCAAAAGTTTGCTGAACAAGAAGGCAGACGGCGTCAAGGTGAGTCACGCGTTGTTACGTTAATGAAGACTTGAAGGTCTGTTGCACTGATCCGGTCTGTCTGTTCTGGGCCTTGGGAATCCTTCTGCCCCTATAGCTCCGTTTTGGCCACAGTGGGACCGTAATGCGTTACCTTTGAAGAACATCCCAAATGTAGTTTCACAAGTTGCTATCCGTTTGTCCCGTGGTCCTATTTCCTAGTTTATTCTTATTCTTATTCGGTTTGCTTGTTTTTGTACTGTACAGCTATCAATCAGAATTAGGCATAAGTTGTCAATATAGAATGGGTCCCTATAACCGACCAGTTGATAATGTGAAGGAAGGTTTGTAGTCAGTTCTCATGTGTAGATCTTATACTCACCATCGCACATCCTTGATAGAGAGAATGGTATCCATCAATGGGTTTGGTTATTATTAAACGTGGAGGGACTCATTAGAAGGCCTACTTTCTGTTTGGAAGAACACCCCTGGGTTTGACGTGTATGTGTGTGTGTGTGTGTGTGTGTGTGTGTGTGAATGTGTGTGTCTGAATACATACATGTTGTGTCATGGTGTTCCCTCTACACTGCCCCCCCCCCCCCTGCAGGTGAACAACAAAGCCAACACAGTGACCAGTCCCAAAGAGACAGGCCCTGCCCCTGCACTGGTATACAGACACACCCCCACCAACACACACCCCTCCCACCCCACCCACTGTGTAGGAGGTACAGGTTGACCCTACGGGCTCACACAGACATGACCCTGTGTAGCACGGTGTTCAATTGATTAGTCACTGGTCCAATCTAAGTTGAATGGGAACTCAGCATGGTCATTTCAATAATGAAGGAGATGCTGTTCACTTAAGAACCAGGCTATCCCCGAATGAAATATACTGTTTTTAGGCTTCTGTCTTAGTGTGCAGCATGACCTGAGCATACGTGACAAAAATGTGCATGCATGGCAAATATAGTAAATACAGCAGGGGCTGATGTTACATAGAACAAGGCTATAGGAGCAAGCAAGCAACCTCAGTAGTAGTTCTGATTGGGCTTCAGCTAGTGTGCTTATAGAGCTGTTATTATAATAATAATAATAATAATAATATTTATGATTCCTTCATCACA
>OOFB01033237.1:0-10872 GCA_900323305.1 Trachyrincus murrayi | reverse complement strand
ATTCTGTGGAGTGACAAACTCAGAACACATTTATTTTTACTTTACACAGACTTTAAGGTTCACCTAGCAATCAGGAAATGGTCAACAATCTGTATTGTTATATCTTCGCAAATAAGTATTGTGAATATAGTATATAGAGTATTGTGATCTAAAACAAAAGCACTTTTGCTGCAAGAGCAACTGGCATTGATGACATATTTCCCAAAGACTAATGAACCAAAACGATATATAAAAAATATATAAAATATATATATATAAAAGTATATAAACTGGACCTTTCTCTATTATATTGGTCTTCTTAACCAAACACAGATTTCTAGAGGCCGATTCTTTAATGTCACATGTATTTACAACATGCTGTGGTTTCACCCTCATTCCAGTTGCTTGTCATGTCACTCAATTGAAACAGTTCAACTAAATGTTCACAATGTAAATGTACCGACCTGGTACTGACAGAAGGAAAGCTAGAAATCCTCTTGCCGCTGATGTCAAATTCATAGTTTGTCCTCTCCTCTCTCAATCTGTTGGAGACACAACTCCAGGCACAAAAAATAAATACAAAGTACATACAAGGAGAAATACATCAGTTTGTAAAATTGTGTGAATATTATTTTTGCTGAGAGAATCATATATATCATAAATATTTCTGTTCTTCATCTTGATATAGCTGTTAAGTTTGTTAAGCAATAAAAACAATTACAAGAAAATGCAACATCTTACTGTGGAACAGGAAGTTGTTGTGATACAGTCTCAGTATGCAAGTTTAGTTTTAGGATACAAAAAAAAGACCTTCAAGGACCTCCTTCCTTTTCAAACGGTCATTGTGCAGCATAATTAACATGAAGTACTGGGACCTAATTAGGAACTTAAAACAATTAACTTGACTTGCTTCTTGTTTTTTCTTCTATTTTATTACATATTCTCCCTTCTGCTCCTCACACACACACACACGCACGCACACACGCACACACGCGCACGCACACACACACACACACACACACACACACACACACACACACACACACACACACACACGTGCACTTCGTGTTTATGGTTCAGAGTGCTTTTAGAACTACATTTCATTAAGCATAGGCCTACTTGTGCGGACATGAAAAACTAAAATCATACGAATACTTTTTAAAAAAATATTTTTTTATGAAAAATATTTTTTAATGAAATAAAAATACAGTAAGTAGTAAACCATGGAGAAAACATACTCTTATAAAATCCCAAAACAAAACATAAATTGTATGTTTTTTATTGTTTTGCGCTGTCTTTGCCGTTTCACTTGACAAGCTGTAGAAATTTAAACAACCCAATCAGATAGCGCGATACGCAAATCACATTGCTGCGCCCCGCCCATATTTCACAACCCACCAATCACTAATCCCTTAACAAAGTAGGCGGGACCCAAAAGGACAACAGCGGAGGATTCAAACCGAGCATGGCTGCTGATCAAGAGAATGGGGAAAATACCCAAATTATCAGGTAAAAAAAAGACATGTTATAGATAACATGCGCTGTCGTTGACACGTGTCGTCCTTTGTTGAACTCTTGCGAGTAGGATATTAAAATATGCCAAAAACTGTCGCTAGCAGTAGTAGGGCGTCGGGTGGCGTTATTTGTGACGGCTGATTTACATTTGACGGTCTATCGATCTGTACCATTCAGCACAACCAACATTCAATCCTCACCATCCTCCAGTCATACACCTCCGTGTCAACGTCAAACTGGTTTTAATGTATTATTTGGTCGTTTAGCAGACTCTTTCATACAAAGCGACATGCTGTGCATTCAGATACGTCACTGAGGAGTCGGTAGGTCGTACAGCATCACTGTTGAAGGATATGCATATTTACATAGCAGCCTGAGGACATAAGTTCTGCTTTGTTACTATTATCATCGTTTATTTTGTTGTTTTAATTTGCTGTTTGTGATGTAAATGCACATCGAGGTGCCTGTGTGTATGAAATGTGCCATATAAATATAATGTGACCTGACCTTTGACTTTGACTAGACTAATGCTGACCCTTGGTTGTCCCCGTCAGAGGCGCCCCGTGCAACATGAGGATGCAGCCGGAGGAGAAGGCCAGCGGCGCCCGCGCCGGCCGCCCCGCCATCATCTTCAACCCCGACTTCTTCGTGGAGAAGCTCCGCCACGAGCAGCCCGAGGCGTTCACGGAGCTGGTGCTGAGCAACCTGACGCGACTCATCGACCTGCCGGGGAGCGAGTTCTCCGAGCTGCTGGGCGAGGAGGCGCCCAAGACCCCCACGGGCGGACACGGAGGGGGCTTCTTCCGCTCCTTCAACTTCCTGAAACGCAAAGGTCAGACTTTGCCCTGGTTCCAGCCCCCGAATCCCCGGGCCACTTTTAAAAGATGTTCTGCTGAAAAAAAAATCTGCATAACAGACAGATTATGTCCGTCGTGGGAGGTGGTTTGTTGCTGTTGTAGCGTGAGGCTCAGATGATCCTCATACTGGGGTTTTATATTTATACATATTAGACCATCACAATGATAACTAGGCTCAGAGTCTCTATTTATACATATTAGACCATCATAATGATAACTAGGCTCAGAGTCTCTATTTATACATATTAGACCATCGCAATGATTACGATTTGTTTATTAAGCCATATTAACGTAACATTAGCTCGATTTGTTCGTTGTTTGTATTTTCTGCACTTTTTGACTGAGCAAAGTTGTCTTCCTTCTTCCCTGATTTGATGCTTTTCAAAGTAAGACAGGTCCTTGGCGTGGGACAGAACAGGACTTGGCTGTGATGTGGTCGGGTTATCCACAAGCCAGCTGTGCGTTAGCCTGTTAGCCGGCTTTATTTGAGGCAAGAGTGTAAGCATGTTGTGACAGACTAGGCGATGCTCTAGTTGTCTGGTTGCAGTAGGATAGGGTAGAAAAGGACAGCAAAACGGTTCACTGTTTCCCATAAAGCATGTTAAATTCCCCTTTCACAGATAAGGGTGTTGTGTTTGGGACCCCTCTGTCAGAAGGAAGCATCGCACAAATATACCAGCTCATCGAGTACCTCAGCAAGAGTGAGTATTGGCCTCGTAGCGCTGAACACACAACCTTTCCAAATACACACAGGCAGCGGGGTCAACCAGTACCACAAATCTACCACAAATATAATATACAAAAGTGGAATAGCAGACTTGGTATCTAACGGATACACTTATCATTTATATATACAAAATATGTTAAACCTGCACTATGTAACTTTTCTACTGCGGCTATTTACTCCATTAAAGAATATCTGAACTAGAAAGTTTCTCAAGACTAGAACTGTCTGAAAATTATATAGCAAATACAATACATATTTATACAATACATATTTGACTCTTCATAATGCGGCCCTGCCAGGTGCTCCTAGCACAACGTTTCCTTGGGTTAATGATCCCATTGGTTACTTACCTACTTGCTTTTGTCCAATCAGATCTGCAGGTGGAGGGTCTGTTCCGGGTGCCGGGCAACAGCGTGCGGCAGCAGACGCTGAGGGACCTGCTGAACAGCGGGACGGACGTGGACCTGGGCTCCGGGGGCTTCCACCCCAACGACGTAGCCACCCTGCTCAAGGCCTTCCTGGGGGAGCTCCCTGAACCGCTCCTCACACACCGGCAGTTCCACGCACACCTGAAGATAGCAGGTAACGCACGCACACACAGACACGCACGCACACACACACACACACACACACACACACACACACACACACACACACACACACACACACTTACGAGAGCAGGCACACACGCACTTTAAAATAGCAGGTTAAATAGCACCTTAAGACAGCAGGTCAAATAGGCTTGCGTGTGTGCCCTTTGTGTGTTTACATTATTGATCAGTTGATATATCTTTTTCAAATATGAAAACTTCATAATCTTATACACACTTTTCTCTGCTTTCATGCCATAATTTGCCACACTGCCTTTCTTAGCACACAGCGGACTGGAGTAGGTCCTGAAATGAGTACCCCTATGTACTGAATCGAGAATCGATTTTGAATCGGGAATCGCCCCCCAAGAATCTTCATCGAAGTCACACCCCTACTCTCCCCCCCTCCCTGCAGACATGACCCGCTTCGACGGGCAGGGCAACAAGACGTCGGTGCCGGACAAGGAGCGGCAGGTGGAGGCCCTGCAGCTGCTCCTCATGCTGCTCCCCCCGACCAACCGCTCGCTGCTCAAGCTGCTCCTGGACCTGCTCTACCACACCGCCAAGCTGCAGGACAAGAACAAGATGTCCGCCTTCAACCTGGCCCTCATGTTCGCCCCGCACGTCCTCTGGCCCCGATACGTGAGTCGCGTCGCCGGGGGCTCTGCACTAGGCCCGCTCTGCTCGCGTATGTGACCGAATGTAGTAGCAGCTGTGCTGTTAATGTGAAAAAACACAAAGTGTGTGCGTGTGTGTGTGTGTGTGTGTGTGTAGATGACTGCAGGGGACCTGAAGGACAACCTGAAGAAGCTCAACAACAGCATGGCCTTCCTCATCAGACACTCCCAGAAGCTGTTCAGGGTAACACACATATACACACTCTCTCAGAAGCACAACACGCACATAAACAAACACACTCTCTCTCTCAGAAGCTGTTCAGGGTAACACACACACACACACACTCTCTCAGAAGCACAACACGCACATAAACAAACACACACACACACACACTCTCTCTCTCTCAGAAGCTGTTCAGGGTAACACACAGATGTGGTCGTATTTGTTAAAATTATGAACACAAAATAAAATTTGTATCTGATTAGATTGTTCTTTCTTAATTACATCTAATGTTATGTTAGGTCATGTTAATATTTTCATTCTGACCATATTGCAGTGCTACCCCTCTCCCTCTGAAAACCATTACAAGAGAAATGTGTCCAGGGTTGTTATTGTACATACTGACCCGCATGACTGCTTTCACAGTGCAGTCATATGTGTCATATGCTATAAGGTCAACAAATTGTTCTTGGTCTAACTGATTGACACGCGTGTTACTGTTTGTGTGGTGTCCAGGCGCCGGCCTACCTGAGGGAGCACGCCAGGGTGCACTACAGTGGTTTTCGTCAGGATGACCTGGAGCTGCTGGTGGCCAACGGTACCCCGGTGCTGCGCTCCCCGGTGGGGTCAAAGAGGCCTGCCGGGCCCCTAGAGACCAGCGCCAGGGGGCCCCAGCACCACACCGAGGAGGCCCTCAAGGAGCTGTTCAGACACGTCCACCAGAACATGCCCGACTCAGCCAAGAAGAAGAAACTCATCCAGCAGGTTAACTCTTCTCCTCCTCCTCCTCCTCCTCCTCCTCCTCCTCCTCAGCGTTTAGCTCAGATCACTGGGGAGTCGTGGGAAAGGGGGTTAAAATAGACTGTATTATATAATGTTTTTTATAATGATAATAATAATTAAATAATTGAAAATGAACGATTGGCAACTGGTTTTTAAATAGAACAGTTTAATTTAAAATGAAACTCGGATTGGCAGTTGTGTAACACCAGGGCTCCACTGAAAAGGTCTCGCCATCCGCTTCTTGTCAATGTGTCAATTTCACAATGTCAAAAAACAGCCAATGTACGAGTTGAGTTGATGCCAGCGTTCAGGAATTTAAGCTTGGCGCGTGTGTGTGTGTGTGTGTGTGTGTGTGTGTGTGTGTGTGTGTGTGTGTGTGTGAAAATAAAAGGGAAAAAAACCTAGCGGCTAACGCGTTAACATCTTCCATGTGCTCATGGCCTCCAGATCGCCAGGCAGACTGCATCAGGGACACCCCCACCCAGCGAGTACCAGCAGACCCCCCCTGGACGCACCAAGAAACACCCACGCTCACGCTCCTTCGGTGGCCTGATTAAGGTACACACACACAGACACACACACACACGAGACATTCATTCACAAAGCATAGTTTTTATTAAATTTATGTTTGGGATCGTGATGATTTCAACAGAGTGTGTCTCTCTCGGCGACGTCCTGCATGTGTCTCTAACGAGGTGTGTCTGACTCTTAACGAGGTGTGTCTGTGACTCTTAGCGAGGTGTGTCTGTGACTCTTAGCGAGGTGTGTCTGTGACTCTTAACGAGGTGTGTCTGGGACTCTAACGAGGTGTGTCTGTGACTCTTAACGAGGTGTGTCTGGGACTCTAACGAGGTGTGTCTGGGACTCTAACGAGGTGTGTCTGTGATGTCAGCGTAAAGCTCGTGGAGATCAGCTGACCACCGAGAGGAGGCTCAGGCACATCTCCCCGGTAACCATGGCGACGGGGAAACCCGGGAAAGAGAATGTCGTCCTGCAGGCGGTGAGGCCATTCTTCTTAATCTTCTCGTTGAATGAATTTGTTTACTTAAAGGGGCAATGTTTAAGATTATTAGTTTAAAACATTCAAAAATGAACTACAATTATAAAAAGAATGTGAAGAAATAACAGTTTTGACGTTATGTCAAAGACGTCTATGTATTGTGTTGCAGAGATATTTACTTAAGTTAGCGGCTAGCCCAGCTAGCACCTTTTTCATTTCAACTTTATAAATAGCTCCAATCTTTTCATTTTTCTGTTTGTGCGCGGACCCACATTGGTCTTAGCAGATGGTGAATCATGCATGTCTGGGGTTCCTATGTGCACACTGTTGGCCGCAATAAGTGTGTGTGTGTGTGTGTGTGTGTGTGTGTGTGTGTGTGTGTGTGTGTGTGTGTGTGTGTGTGTGTGTGTGTGTGTGTGTGTGTGTGTGTGTGTGTGTGTGTGTGTGTGTGTGTGTGTGTGTGTCTCCAGGTGAACAGTCCACTGATGTTTGCGGCGTCGGGGAAGCCATGCTTGGTGGCGCCGAAGAAGTCAGGAACCTCCGCTCTCTCTAAGGAGAGGCTGCACCAGGTCTCCAAGGTAACGCCTTTACATCACATGTAGTCATCTAGCAGAGACATACTTTACATTACATGTAGTCATCTAGCAGAGACATACTTTACATTACATGTAGTCATCTAGCAGAGACATACTTTACATTACATGTAGTCATCTAGCAGAGACATACTTTACATTACATGTAGTCATCTAGCAGAGACATACTTTACATTACATTACATGTAGTCATCTAGCAGAGACATACTTTACATTACATGTAGTCATCTAGCAGACACTGCCTCCATTAACAGAGACATGCGTACATATTTACATTTACATTTTACATTACCATTTAGCACTACAATGGCGAGTCTCTTTGGACACTTGTAAGGCCAAAGTGACTTACAAGTGAGGCTGAGTGCAATCAAAACACACAATCACAATTGGAGGAGCTAGGAAAACAGAGTTATCGTGTGCAGAGTAGCCATAGGAATCAGAAATACAAGGTTGGTAGTCAATTTTGGTACATTTTTTTTGTATCAAAGTTCCATAACAATTTCAAGTTGCATGCATAGATAATGCATACATACATGCACGACGATAAGACTATGATGGCAGGAGTCTCTGTCTGTCTGTCTGTCGCTCTCTCTCGTGTTCTTTCTTGACCTCCCTCTCTGTCTCTACTCTCGCTCGTTCTTTCTTAATCTCTCTCTCTCTACCCTCTCTCTCGTGTTCTTTCTTAATCTCTCTCTCTCTACCCTCTCTCTCGTGTTCTTTCTTAATCTCTCTCTACCCTCTCTCTCGTGTTCTTTCTTGACCTCCCTCTCTCTGTCTCTCTCTACCCTCTCTCTCTCGTGTTCTCTCTTAATCTATATCTCTCTCTCTCTCTTTCTGTGTCTCTCAGCAGGACGCTCCATCGGCATCCATGATGTGTTTTTCTCCTCCTCAGGAGATCTCTGTGTGATTGGTCGATCCAGACCACATGGTCCACCCGTCTTCTTCTCTCCTCTGTCTTCTATTCCTTCTTCAATCTCATGACTTCAGAGAACTGTGACTAATAGAACTGTGACTAATACCAGAGCCTGCCCTCTACGGCCGAGGCTCGCTTGGGACATGTGACACTTTTAAAATCTTTTTTCTTAACTACTGTTTCTGAATGCATGACCACTATATAGCTGAGCCTGTAGTAGTAGTAGTAGTAGTGTATGTATGTGTGTGTGTGTATATATGTATATGTGTGTGTGTTTGTTAGTTCGCGGTACAAAATGGCCTCTGGTTCTCCTTGAAAACTCTTCACCAGCTTCCGTTTCTGGTTAGTTATTGCATCGCATAGCATTTGGTCAGAATTCACCTGGCATTTATGTATTTTTGTTGTTGTATTAACCAGGTGTGTAGTTGTGTTGCTAAGCAACCATCCACAACCACCAGGTCACTGTGTCCAGTGCTCCTGACCCCCTTCTCAGTGACTCGGTTTTTTAAAAGGTTATGCCACTGTTTTTAAACGTCTGCCCCATGTTGCTACGTACGCCGTCTACGCGGCTAGACACTGCTTTACACAGCGGTCTGCATCGCCGTTAACGGATCCTGGTGGACTTGATGGCCAGATATACAGTGTGCACGTTACTATGATGTGACTTTTTGTTGGTTAAATGGATACGATGGGATACCTGGGATTTTACGTCCAGTTACTGATACTTGTACTAATACTGTGATATGACTCAAAGGAAATGGATCCGGGGCGATCATTCACTCGTGCCGGCTGCAGGACTCTAGTGGCGTCTTCAGCCGAGCTGTTCAGGGTTTCTCGTACGTCGGGGAAGGTTTCGGGTTAATGATTTCAGAGGGTTTATCGTAGGTGGGAGAAAGGTTTCACTCATGGTCTCGGTGTTCTTCGGGTTTGTTGTGAATCCTACAGGTTACTCGACTGCAAGCCCAACGCTGCTGGGAACAACAGTATCTCGGAGGTTCTGTTCGAGAGGCGAGAGTGGGAGGTGGGAGGGTAGGGGGAGTTTATTGATAGAGGGTGGATGTGGGAGGGTAGGGTGAGTTTATTGATGGAGAGTGGATGTGGGAGGGTAGGGTGAGTTTATTGATGGAGAGTGGATGTGGGAGGGTAGGGTGAGTTTATTGATGGAGAGTGGATGTGGGAGGGTAGGGGGAGTTTATTGATGGAGAGTGGATGTGGGAGGGTAGGGTGAGTTTATTGATGGAGAGTGGATGTGGGAGGGTAGGGTGAGTTTATTGATGGAGAGTGGATGTGGATGAAGGTGACTGATTAAGGTGATGATGATGATGATGCTTAAGGTGGTGGTGATGATGATGATGTTGATGAGTGTGACTGAATAAGGTGGTGATGATGATGATGAAGGTGGCCAAGTGTTGACCTGCACTCAGTAGTAAGTGGTAGTGACCCTTTGTACTGAATTGGGATTCCTAGTAAACTGTTCTCTTTTTTTTTTTTTTTGGCTTTTTATTTTTTATTTCAATGAGCGTCACTTTTTTTTAATACATCGACCCCTTGCCCAGTGCAATAGTTTTGATTGAAAAAAAAGATCCACAAAAGATTATTTTTTTAATCCCCTTTTTTTTTTTTTGAAGACTCAATCGACCGATCTGTCAAAACAGCATCAGCAAAGATTGAGGCAACTAACTCCTCTGTTACTGTGATACTATTAGTGGTCCGACTATGGTAAATTCCCTCTTTTATGTACATGTAAAATAACTTAACCCTGTATAAAGTCTTCAAAGAATTGTTTTCATTTGGATTAAAACAGTTTTTTCCTACAAGTTGTTTGTTGTCGATTTACTTTAGTAATTGAGCGGTTATATAACAGATGTCCACAAGAGGTCACTGTTTAGCTGGGCAGTAAATGGATCATTTACACAATATGCCAAGCAATGACCTTTTAATTAAATGAAGCATTTCTAATCTAGATTAGCGAAATCAAACAAGACGTTTCTGGCATGGCTATTAATACTAATTTGAAAACATGTACGCCCATTGAAACGACACTATCTGGTCTGGGCTGGCTTGCAGTTATTCCAGGTGCTGTGAATTTTGTCACTTAATGACCCAACCTGCTTCGCGTCTGACAGATTATGAGGGCACGCATGCACGCACACACACACACACACACACACACAGGGGCCTCAAACAGTTATGATCCTGATATGATGATGATGAGGAGATTGAGGCTGGGTGGTCGGGTTGCAGAGACAGGCATTATTTAAATTACATATTTGAAATACGTATTTTAATTACTTTTAGGTAATTTGTATTTGATCCAAGTGAAAAAAACTAGATATAATTTGTATCCAGATACATTTAGCCATGGCATTTTTGTATACTATCTGTAAGCGTGTAATTGGCTATTGAACAGCGAAGATGAACTTGGCCAGCACTAGTAAACTGTAAAAAAGATACTAGGTTTCGAGTCAACACTATGTAGACTGGCCACTGTAGAAATACACTTTTTAAAATCCCCTTTCGAAAGCTTCATCCACTCGTGCGAATTAGTTTCTCTTCGGTACAAACAGGAAACAAGTTGTAACTCCGCCCCTTTCAGTTTCTGGTTTCCGACCCAGGCTCCGTGCCGTCTCCCCCCAGAAGTTATGTGCCCCGATGACTTTGTGTACTTGGCACATTGTTACTCCTAATACAGACCATAGCCCAAGCCAGCTTTCCTTTTATGAAGACCATGCGTAGATCTATTTGACATTCAAATATTTCACGGTGTGTGTCAGCTTCGTTTCGGTTATATCTAGGCCTATGCCAGGCTGTGTTTAAACGCCCATTCTCCTTTTCAAATTGTGCTGAATATTACATTTTCTTTTTACATCATAAAGTGCCAAGATTCACTATCACGCACCATTTCTCTCTCTCTCTCTCTCTCTCTCTCTCTCTCTCTCTCTCTCTCTCTCTATCTCTCTTTCTTTCTTTCTCTCTCTCTCTTTCTTTCTCTCTCTCTCTCTATCTCTATCTCTCTCCCTCTATCCCTCTCTCTTTCTCTCTCTGTCTCTATCTCTATCTCTATATCTCTCTCTCTCT
>OOFB01033225.1:15615-26296 GCA_900323305.1 Trachyrincus murrayi | reverse complement strand
TCTCGTCGAAGGTTTCACTCGTTATCCGCCTGGACTGAAGTCATGCTTTTACTTTGCAGAACTGAAAAGTTGATTTACTGAACGAATGGAGGAGGTACATGTCAGAAATCTGAGAAACTAGATGCCACCACATACACATGACAACATACACATGACAACAAACACAGAGAACATACACATGACAACATACACATGACAACAAACAGAGAACATACACATGACAACATACACATGACAACATACACAGAGAACATACACATGACAACATACACATGACAACATACACAGAGAACATACACATGACAACATACACATGACAACATACACAGAGAACATACACATGAGAACATACACATGACAACATACACATGACAACAAACAGAGAACATACACAGAGAACATACACATGACAACATACACAGAGAACATACACATGACAACATACACATGACAACATACACAGAGAACATACACAAAGAACATACACATGACAACATACACAGAGAACATACACATGACAACATACACATGACAACATACACATGACAACAAACACATGACAACAAGGGTGGCAGACAACACAACACACATCCCTAGGAAAACAATGTCTGTCTCTGTCTTTACATATGTTGTATGTCTTAGCATACGTTTATTTGTATGTTTTTACGTTAGTATTTGTATGAGTATTTGTATGTTTTCATGTTAGTATTTGTATGTATTACGTTAGTATTTGTATGTATTTACGTTAGTATTTGTATGTATTCACATTAGTATTTGTATGTTTTCACGTTAGTATTTGTATGTATTCACGTTAGTATTTATATGTATTTACGTTAGTATTTGTATGTATTTACGTTAGTATTGGTATGTATGTGCGTTAGTATTGGTATGTATTTGCGTTAGTGTTGGTATGTATTTGCATGTGTGTGTGTTTGTGTTCATAAACGTTCCATACGCTTGTGTCCCAGAGTACTCAACCGGAGCATCATATTCACACATTAATAACGCTGCATCACATACAAGCTGTTAGCCTAGGCGCTAGTTCTGTTGTTCATGCCGTATCCTGATTGCATGTAAATAGTACAAATGTCCAATACATATTTCTGTCAGACCTTACCATGGTTGGTTATTCAGCAGTTTTCAGCCTAATCTAAGATTTGGATAAGGGGGGAGGGAGAGAGGGAGAGAAAATAGAAACAGGAAACAAAGAGTAGAAGAGTATTTTGCCCCACGGGTTCAGAAGCACTTTCGTCTTGCATTATATATTTTAATATCGGCCTCTCTCTCTCTTCTCCCTCTCCATTCACAATATCACATGCTTAGAGCGTTCACTTTGACCCAGATGGGACCTGCTGCAATAAGACAGCCCTCAACCCTAACCCTAACCCTTCCCCTGTCAATCAAAGACCCAGAGCTCCTGTAATGTCTAGTCACAGAACTTTGTTCTTCGTCAACATTTTAATTGAACTTTACTTTTGAAGTTAGTTGTAAGTAAGGAATTATTCACTAGGTTCTAATTCATAATCACTAGTAAAACTGAATTTGCTAGAATTAATATCCCGGATTTTTGCAAAAAATATCTGTTACAAAAAAGGATGGCTTTCTCACTTTTCTCACAAAAGTGAATGTTACTATTTAGTCACTATGTATTTTATTTGCGTAAGTACCATCTTGTCCCTGGATGTATTGGAATAGGTCTGAGAGCAGCGCCAGAGCATGTAGTCCATGTTTCCCTCGATGCCGTTTGAGACCGAGATGTGTTACTATAAACAGTACTGTACACGCGTATCCGGGAGGCTTGAATCACCTCAGGGTACCATTACCTTCACAAGGCCCTCGTGTAGAGTGCATTTTTCTTTGTAGTAATTGCAATCGGGTACCAAAGTCATCGTATGGATGAACTGATTGGATGGATTACACCACCCTTAAAGGGGCAGTTTGTCGATGTAACACATTGAGCCTACTGTTGGGGTAGTGGGAACGAGTTTTTAAATAATGTAATCTGTGTAACTAGATTTAATTTACAAGTTCACAAGGAATATTTTGACTACAAACTGTTTTTTTAATTTGAAAAAAAGAAAAAAAAACTTTTGTAAAGCACATGTATAAATGATTTAATAACCCACTAGCAGACAGTAGGCTTAATGTGTTGCATTAAGTGATCAAGTTATCAAACTGATCAAGTTATCAAAGCAATTATCCCGTATGTGAATCCATCTGCAGCAGCAGCAGCAGCACCCAAGGCTGGAGGACATCAGCCCCAGGGAGGAGATGACCGACCTGGAGGACAACGAGGAGGAGGACCTGGGTGTGCTGGACGACCAGCGGAGCATCATCCTCCACCTGCTGTCCCAGCTCAAACTGGGCATGGATCTCACACGGGTAGGGCTGACACTCACACACATTGGGTCTCTTCAGCGCATCGTTTTGCTCGGGACCCCTCGTCCACGTGAGGAAACAAATCACTTCAAGATAAAAGAGAAATTGTTGCGACAACACACACATTGGTGGTCAATTGAGGGGTTCATCGGTGGCAGGAAGTCTGTGAGGAAGTGATGTTAAGTGAAGTTCTCTGGAAATTAAGCTTGATAGAAATGGCAATTCGTGGACAAGCATTCTTTTCCCCCACGTTGAAATACAAAGTGTTCTTTAGTGACATGGAGTGCTCCTCGTTCTTGTTTCTCTGCTTCTCTGCAAGGTGGTGCTGCCGACCTTTATCTTGGAGAAGCGATCGCTGCTGGAGATGTACGCTAACTTCATGGCCCACCCCGACATGTTCCTGTCCATCACAGCCGGCACCACGGCGGAGGACCGCATCGTCCGCTTCGTCGAGTACTACCTGACCGCCTTCCACGAGGGCCGCAAGGGCGCCGTGGCCAAGAAGCCCTATAACCCGGTCCTGGGCGAGACCTTCCATTGCTCCTGGGAGGTCCCGCAGGACAAGGTGAAGCCTCTGGTGCGAGCGAACCAGGTGTCCGGCAGGGATCCGTCCTGGGCCCCTAACAATTCCCAGCAGAGCTCTGCGGAGGACGACCCCCCCGGGGGATGCTACAGGGTGGGCTTCGTGGCAGAGCAGGTCTCCCACCATCCGCCCGTCTCCGGGTTCTACTGCGAGTGCCGGGAGAGGAACATGTGTGTGAACGCTCACGTGTGGACCAAGAGCAAGTTCATGGGGATGTCCATAGGAGTGTCCATGGTAGGGGAAGGTAAGCCAAGTTGTGCTCTGTTACGAGACAACCATCATATGACCTTTTTTTATGGTGTAATGCTGTCACATGGTCCTAAAGCAAGGCATCTCAACAGCAGAGAATGTCTGCAGGCTAGGAAAAATACAATGCACACTAGTTTTTGAACACCAGTAACAGGCATTCTGGGGAGCGTTGACGTTCTTACACCGACGTGCGCTATGATGCGAGCGTGCGTCACTATAGTGCCAGCGAACAGGCCCTGAGTCATCCTCTCGGTGCGGGGTTATCACTCAGAAGAAGGCATGATACTTCTCTCACGTAGAAATCAATAGGCCAAGTCTTCTCCGTCATGTCACGGGGACGTTAAGGAAGTCATCCAACTCCAAAGGATCAAATCCGCAACCCCAAAGTAAATGCCTGTGAAACTATTATTTGTTATCTATCACACGTGTTTGCTTGACTGACGCGTCTGTGTTGAATATTCTTGGGTGTTTCTGGGAGTGTTTCTTAACGGCAGAGTGATGATAAACATCCGTCCACATACCAGGCTAAATCAAGAGATTCAATTACCGTTTGGGTCTATTAAGTTAAATATTGTAACGCAGACAGGCAGTGTCTCGTGGAATTAAATTGTTAAACTCTGGTCAAATGGAGGAGGGTTGTGAGGCAATCCTTCCTCTGTCTGGCCAGCAAGGTAACCTACTATTTTAACATATTGTTTACATATTCTAATATCTGACCGTCTTTATGTTTTATATGAAATAGTTCCTGTAACACAACACCGGGGGGTGGTCTGGAGGGGTGAGGAGGGTTGACTCAACCCTCAGACCACTACCTATCCCTTGTGATAATAGCAGCTCCAAAACTACCACCTCCCTACTCCCTCCCCCCTCCTCCTTCCTCCCTCCTCCTCCCCCCCTCCCTCCAGGAGTGCTGTGTCTGTTGGAGCACGATGAGGAGTACGTGTTCACCCTGCCCAGCGCCTACGCCCGCTCCATCCTCACCGTGCCCTGGGTGGAGCTGGGGGGCAAGGTCTCCATCAGCTGTGCCAAGAGCGGCTACTCGGCCACCGTCACCTTCCACACCAAACCCTTCTACGGAGGGAAGGTGCACAGGTAGGACCCGCTACTGTTTACAGATAGAAACCCACTACAACCAAACCAAGGAAACCCATCCATGCGTCAATTACAGATACATTTAAGATGAATTGTCCACCGATGATACATTTCTCCACCCGAGACGCCGGCTCCCTGAAGCATCGAGGCTGTCCTGAAACGCAAAAACAAGAGTCTCCTCTTTCTCCTGGCAGAGTGACGGCGGAGGTGAAGCACAACCCCACCAGCACGGTGGTGTGTAAGGCCCAGGGGGAGTGGAACGGAGCGCTGGAGTTCACCTACAGCAACGGGGAGACCAAGGTGGTGGACACGGCCAAGCTGCCCGTCACCAAGAAGAAGCTGTGGCCCCTGGACAAGCAGGGGAGGACCGAGTCCAGGTGAGACAGACAGACAGACAGACAGATAGATAGATACATACATGGATGGATGATAGACAGACAGACAGACAGACATGGATAGATAGATACATGTATGTATGTATCCATCTATCTATCCATCCATCCATCCATGTAAAGTCAAAGTGTTTTATTGATCACACAGTATAACACAGGGTCATTTTAAACAGTGAAATTCTTGTGACATGGCAAGCTCACAATACGTAGAACATCACAGAATAAGGGCCAAAAAATAAAAATGTTACAAAAAATATACATAATTAAAAAATAAACATAATAAGATAAATAAACACTAGCATTATAAGTATAAAAGTATAAAGTGGAGGAGTGCCGATAGATATGTACATTGAATTAGGTAAAGTGACCGGGGCATGATTTTCCAGTGATCAATATGATCAATAGGTTAGTGTTACTGGTTGAGAAGCCTGATGGCTTGTGGGAAAAAACTGTTTGTGAGTCTGGTAGTCCATGTCCGAATGATCCGGAAACGTCTACCAGACGGTAGATGTATGTATGTATGTATGTATGTATGTATGTATGTATCTATCTATGTATCTTTCTATCTATAGATAGATAGAAAGATACATAGATACATAGATAGATAGATAGATATATAGATACATACATACATACATACATAGATAGATACATACATACATGGATGTATGTATCTATCTATGTATGTATGTATCTGTGTATCTATGTATGTATATGTCTGTCTATGTATGTATCTTTCTATCTATAGATAGACAGATAGATACATACATACATACCTACGTACGTGTCTGTCTATCACTCTCTATATCTGTCTGTCTGTCTATCTATCACCCTATATATATCTGTCTCTGTGTGTGTGTGTGTGTGTGTGTGTGTGTGTGTGTGTGTGTGTGTGTGTGTGTGTGTGTGTGTGTGTGTCCAAGGCGCTTGTGGCAGCATGTCACCAGGTCTCTGAAGGAGGGGAACTTGGAAGAGGCGACAGAACACAAGCATCAGCTGGAGGAGCGCCAGAGAGGAGAGGAGAAGCAGCGATCCAGTACCAACACGCCCTGGACCCCCAAGTACTTCACCAAGGAGGTACACAGCACCCTCATCTACTACTGCACCCTCATCTACTACTGTACTGTAATATTAACAGCACCCTCATCTACTACTGTACTATAATATTAACAGCACCCTCATCTACTACTTTGTTCTGTAGGGCTGGGTAACGGCCAACATATCATGTCAGTGAAGTATTCCAAACACACAACAAGTTATCTGTTCTCATTCTTCCTCCACACGTATTTCAACACGATATTATCACACATCTCATATAATGAGATTATTATCTACGATAAATAATGAGAGAGGCAAAATAATGAGAGAATCGTAGCGTTCTGTCAAAGTCTGCAGCGATCAAAGTTGAGAAAACGTCAAATTTCTTTGTGACCTATGAAAATATATCTATCTTTTTTTTCGAATGTGGTTGTGGAACGTGCAGGGAGACGGCTGGATCTACAACAACCCGCTGTGGAAGTCCCCCTGACGGCAGAAGACCCTGGACTACCTGAAGACCCTTCCTGGTGCCGTCATGGTGCCTCCTACCCCTCCTCTCCCCTCCCTACAGACACTGAGGAGGAACATGAACCAGGTGCCAAGTGGTTGATCACAGAAATATAATATATGTTTTTATATGATAGTATTGCCATTCGAAGGAAGAGTATTTCTTATTTTTTTGCACATGGATACTGATGACATTCGCAGCCGGTGTTTCTTCTCACGCGTGTGTTCACATTCCAAAGCCTTCGTTGTCACAGCTTTACGATAAATCCAAATCGCACGGCTGTCACGGATCTGTGCCGGCACGCCAGATGCGTGTCACAAAGCGTTGACGTCGCCAGGTTGTACAAGGCGCTGTGGCAGAAAGACGGAGCACGCACCATGTGACCAACTCCACGTGGTTACTTCCCCGCAGCAAACTGGACGAGACACCTCACCGGTGGACGTTTTTTTGAACCGTTAGAATACGAATGTACCCGGTCACGCCACGATGTTTGTACTCGGTTTCATTCATTTTGTACTCGACACGGACGGCAGTGTTATCTCCCTCATTGTGCCACGGTGTGCTTTCATCAGCCTCGTCATTTATTCCCATCAAGGGAAATGCCTGTTTCCACCCGTCTTGTTTTCCTCCACGTTCACCCTCACAGCATTAGCTCCCATAAACCCACGCACACACCCAGACACACACTGGCTTCCTGTACAATTCACAATATTACTCTTTATCCCGAGGAAGGGTGCCCTCTCTGTGTGTGTGTGTGTGTGTGTGTGTGTGTGTGCATGCGTGCGTGCATGCGTGCGCACACCCGTGTCCTCTGCATAGCATAGGACGTGATTAGGCAGCCGGTGCGCTCGGATCACGATCCACGATGCTGTTGGATGAAGCGGAGATGTTTGAATATGCAAAGGATGCATGAGGCCAGGACACCACCCCCAGTCCCCCACTTGGGGGCGCTCCTGTTCGGCTGCAGGAAGACGAAAGAAAGGAATTAAGAACCCTATAGTATCTATAGAGGGAAGCCACGTGTATTAGGAGACGTTTGACAGTTGTATATTTAAAACTGAAGTCCTACGGCTTTACCACATGCCATTTTCTTTCACCGTGTATTCCCACCATTGCCAAAAATGTTACCCTTCAGTGGGATTTTCAGTGTGTAACAATTTCTCACGTGTTGTTAAAACAGTTTGGAAAAGGAAAACGTAGGTCAGTGTGTTGTTTCTTTGGTGTTGGTGGAAAAAGCGCTGCAGGGATGTAAGAGAAGCATTGGATCACGTCGGTAATGTTTAGGTGTAAGATTTACCTGAACCTATATTTATGTCTCGACAACACAAACGTTGGTGCGGTCTGCCTCCGAATCCGAAGTCATCAACTTGAAACCACAGGAATCGACCACTGTGTACCATTTTCTTGAACATTAGCTTCATATGAAACTAGCGAGCACTTTGACCAGAGGTTCATTTCACTTCATTTCACACGCGATATCCTGAATGTATCGTCCATGTCCTTCGTTGACCCATGACCGAATCACTTTTTAGGTAGGATACCTATGCAACGCCACATGCCATAGGTTGAAGGAGACTTAGAAGCAAAAAGGTTTGGTAGAATCTTTGTTCTAATAAATGTGCAATGGAAATGAAGAATCTCGCTTTCTTTTTGACTGTTTTTGACTTAGTTAATCTTGTGCTTTCCACACCACTTTATACAATGTATAAAAGGAAATGTACATAATTAATTGCAGTTATTCCGTTGTTTGGTAGAAAAGGACCAACGCAGCGATAGTCCGGCCTCCAGACTGGTCCAGACACGTTCCCTCAGAACTCCATCACACTTTAATGAAGTAATAGTAAATAGTGAATTCATAGTGACTTAATCATTCATAAAGCATTACATGAATACTCGTTAGTAAGCAATTCATAATCAGTTATAAATTAATAAGATAATGGTTTATGAGATCATTTATATAGTTTTAGAAACGATGTCGTGAATTGATGATTTAAAGTAGGCCTACAAAGAGTTTTTATTGGTTGAAATAAATAATAAATTATTGCCTCCAGTCATACCTCCTACCCTCCTTTACAGTTTACAACAGTATGAAATGAAATGCTGAATATCACACAACTAGACAGATAAAGAGATAAAGAAGGCAACTATGCGTCTCACTCCACCGCACCAGCAAGACGACGGCCATGATCTGGTCGGAGCCTAGGTTATAATTGACATCAGGTTGCCATGGAGACTGACCACGGCGGGATTTGAACCCAGGTCTCCAGAAATGACAACCATTAGCTCTGGCGATAAAGAGCTCTCTCCTCTGCACCACCGGTTAGAATTGACATTAATTCACGTGACATTGTTATGTTTCCAAAATGACATTACATCTGGTTTCCATGGAGACCAGCCTCCCCTGACCTGAACCCGCGTCTTCAGAGCTGATAACCATCTGCTCTCTCAGCTGTGCCACCGAGATGCCAGCTAAGATCTGGTCAGGGGTCATACTCGACATTACAATTACTTTTCCAAAAAGACATTACATTAGGTGTCCATGGAGAAAGCCCTCACTTGAACCCAAGTCTCCAGAGACGCTAATCAACACCGTTCTCCCACAGAGACCCCAGCTACTATATGGTTTGGAGGTTATAATTGACATTACAATTCACATAACCTCGTTCGATTTCCAAAACGTCATCAATACATTAGGCTCCACTGAGACCGCCCTCGGCGGGACGCGAACCAGGGTCTTCAGAGCTGATAACCAACAGGTTTCTCCAACGCGCTACAGAGAAACTCGTAACAAAGTTGTGACTAACTTGTGAACAGATAAACAGTGAAACTCAATTCATGAGCCAGGAAATGAGCTCCTTGCTCCTTTAATACTTCAAACTAAACTACTAAACTAATATTCATAGGAAATCATACAAACTAAACGTGGGCTATTAAACTTAGAAATAATTCTTGATAAACAATACTAATCAATAGAAAACAATTGAATGACATTAACGTACAGCCATTGGTTGTGGCTGGACCTCAACACCTGCATGACACCAGACGTCATGTTACCAAGCATTTAGAAATGACGTGACGTCATGTTACCAAGCATTTAGAAATGACGTGACGTCATGTTACCAAGCATTTAGAAATGACGTGAATACCTGATCAATTGAGGTACTTAGAAAGCGTTAGTTAAGACTGTCGTGTGAGAATATAATGTTGAGACTTATGTATTCCACGGCTAGATGGTACTTGAGGCATTTAAATGTAGTTTATAAATGTGAGCAGATGACTTGACTAACACTACCATCTAGTGATCCGTAACTCACAGCTGTAAACAATGTACTCAATAAAGAGTTGAAGTTTCAACAAATCTAAAAAAGATTACTAAAAAAACAAAAGAAAAAGTCAGCCCTCATCGATAGACTTCTAGAAAACTAAAACATTCACACCGAAATTCAACCAAAGAAATCACAAAACGAACATCTTATGCAAACTTGAATAGTTGTTTTAATCTTGTCTACATTTCAACATGAGCAAACTAAACAATGTAAAAATGTAAACCTTTAAGTCGAGGAGGAAAGAAGGTTTTTTTTAGGGCGATGCATCACAAATAATAATGAACCAAGTGGTGCTGAAGACTTAAAGACATTAAAGACTGAACCACACACAAAAAGTACAAAGAGTTAAAAAGAAAATAAACTTTAAAAATAATTAAGAGGGGTGTTTTTGTTTACGATATAAATAACATTAAGGCTTAATCTCAACTCGTTGTCTTCTGGTCTCAATTGACGGATGACGATAAAATACAGAACAAGGAACTGATATGCTTTCATGTAAAACAACAACACGTTCTGCACTCACACAACACCTTAGAGACGCTCCCCTGTGGCGACACGTTCTGCACTCACACAACACCTTAGAGACGCTCCCCTGTGGCCTAACCACCAGGAACAGGAAGTCAAACAACTGAAGTGGATGCAGATGGCCCAGGTGTGAGTGTGTTGTCATGTGATGTGCCAACAACAGAACAAGCTTCTATGGACTCTAAAGAGTCAGGAACAGTGCAGTGCCCAGAGGAGAACAACTAAACAAAGATATAGGGGACATTCCTGGACAAAACATACATCCAAATGTAATGCTGGTCTTTCCATTCCCACTGCTCACTAGACTTCAACACCACCCGTCTCTGTGGGGTTTAGCACCCCAGTCTACCCCCCCCCCCCCCCCCCCCCCCCCCCCCCCCCCCCCCCCCCCCCCACCACCCCACCCCACCCCCCACTCCCCCACCATACTCCTCACACAGCCCCCCGTGCCTCCCAGCATGTGTAAGCAGAAAAAGCACATGCCTCACCACTCGTCCTCATTACCAGATAACTGTGCTGTTTGATTAAAAGCGTGTACAGAGGGAGGGAGGGAGGGAGGGAGAGAGAGGGAGGGAGGGAGGGAGGGAGA
>OOFB01033225.1:3904-15595 GCA_900323305.1 Trachyrincus murrayi | reverse complement strand
CCCCCCCCTCCCTCCCCATTGGCAGCCATTGCCGAATCTCCCCATCGTCAAACTATACGTAATACAGTTAACACGCCAAAGAAACCCAAGTGGTGACCAGCAATGAGGCACTAGGCGTACTGGGTTAGAGCTCCCTCTGGTGGACGGGAGAACTCATTTACTAGAACTACCCCTTCTTTAAACCCCTAGAGCTCCCTCTGGTGGACGGGAGGACTCATTTACTAGAACTACCCCTTCTTTAAACCCCAGCAGCAGCAGATACAATCCAAGCAATTGGGTGAATAAGTCTTAGTAAAAATTCACATTCATTCTCATAACAAAACCTCAACTCCTTCTATAGAATTAAGAATTTATTGCGTTCACTGATTGATTTGCTGCCACCAACAAGAAATAAACATAATCTGCATATTTAAAACCACCACGCTAATATATTAGAACCCTCTTAGACATCTTCTCCACATATATACATATAGGCCAGTTGTTTTATTACCAAATTGTTTGGAAAGGAGCCAGGCAGACAAAAAAAGAAGAGATGACTTAAAACAAGTGTTATCACAGACGGGATGCGTGTAAACGCTGGCACTCCTCTATAGGACCTCTGTACACACTTCTTCAGGAAGTAGTCTCACCAAACCCTCTCAGGTGGCCGTGGGCCGCGTAGCAGAGTCCCTGCTGGGTCTCCCGGCCTCCACAGTTATTAGTCTTCTCCACCCCATCCCATTACACTAACAGCCTGAACTTAACAAGCAGTTAAGAGCAATTAAAAGTAGTACCAACAAAACAAAAAAAAGCAGATTAACGAGAAGCTGAACCCAGCCGTGTTTCAACTAGGGGACAAAAAGACAAAAAACGAAACAATTGAAAGCAAAATATCCTCAGGATAAAACGGATGACGTGTCTGGAGCAGGTCAGAGACGGGACACTAGGACCTCCACTAGGACCTCCTCGGCACACGGGGGCGCCCATCGCAGAGACCTCTGCCCGGGACCAGGCCACACCCTTCAGACAGCGAGTGCTTTTGTTAAGTTTATTATTCTTCATAAGTCATACGAGTTTTTCTTTGAGAGGTTCTCGTGTGAGACAGGTGTGTGTGTGTGTGTGTGTGTGTGTGTGTGTGTGTGTGTGTGTGTGTGTGTGGTTTCTCTGGTCCTCCTCATTATTTCCGCGTTTGTTTCTTGCCTTTCTTCAGAGTCATCTTGTTCTTGATGTGTCCTCGCTTTCTCTTGGACGTCTGTTTACAAAATCAAAATGGACACGTATTATTATAATTAGATTATTATGATAGAGAAAACAACCTATCATTTATAAATGTGCTGCCCTGTTTAACACTCGTCCTGTACAACACACTACATGAACAAGAATGCTTGAGATGTAACGTAATAAACATATAGCAGACCTTTCTGGAGGAGAACTTCTGCTTGGGCACTGTGCTGCGGGGCTGCCGGCCCAGCGGCTGACGGTTCTCCAGCCGCTTCACCTTGTAGATCCTCACCAGCCAGTGCTCCGACGTGAACGCCTCCTCCAGGTGTTGGAACTTGATGTCCTTGTTGCCGATCTCGGCGTTTCGCGTCCGGTCAAAGCCCGGCGGTGTCCGGAAGTCCAGCTGGGGGGGGGGGGGGGGGGGGGGTTATGGGCGGTTAGGTGAGGGTGAACGCCGCTGTGATCACCAGTTTTACACTCCACCGCTTTTAATTCATTTCACGTTCAAACTCTTATCCCTCGTGGCGTCTTCATGGAGACTACCGACCAATAGTAATGCTTACAAATGCATATTTCTCTGCCACTAGAGGGAGGACGAGCCTAAGGCAAAAACACAAGGGCCGAGTCGTAGTCTTCTGGTGTTCAGACAACACATCCTGCTTTCTACGGCACATTACTTCATTCATTCACAGGAAGGAGTCGGCGCCAACAACAGCAAGGAGTCAGCGTCAACAACAGGAAGGAGTCAGCGTCAACAAACGGAGACGGCGTTGTCAACAACAGATATCTCATCTCCCATAGGAGAGTTCCCCTACCTGTAACTGAGGCGAAAAATCCTCCTGTGAAGAACGATCAAACTCAACACAAAAATAAATCAATGTTGCCTTTTAGCAAAACCAAGGCGGTAAGTACGGTGTGTACGAGCAGGAACAGAGGAGGGGACCCTCTGAGACCAGCTCCTGGGGTCATTCTGCTGGTTATTCTTTAATCTCCGCTCTATTTGCTCAGCACTATGACTGCATTCTGATGGTCTGGTACCTCCTCAGCTCACGGCTGCCTACTCTGGCCTCTGTTCTGTCATCTCCAGTGGACTCTCTCCTCGTCTTCCTTCCATACCCATCTTTTCCTGGTATCTTTCCCCTGGCACCGCTCTTATCTATTTCTTGCCTTCGCTGTCATTCTGTGGTCTGGTCTAAGACTTTATTCTGACTTGGCTGGGCTGTCTGGCTCTGTTGAGGAGCTGAAACCACCACGGAGATGGTCTTCTCTACGGGGCTGTCAGCCAGACTGGGTTTCATGTGTGGATATCAGAACAACTTGGCAACACCTCACTTCCTATTCCCACGAAGCGCCACGCTGAACCAGCAGGACGTGCAACAGAAGGCCCCCCCCCGATCTTTGTCTTCATAATTCCTCTTCCTCTCTCCCCATAGGCGCTCCTCAAGGCAACTCCTGAAATCCATCTCTGTCTGGAGATGAGACGCTTTGCACCACTGTAGAACACAACAAGCTTTACACCTGTTGGCTGGCAGCAAATATTTTGTTATTTACAGTTTATATTGGAGGCAGGAAGTCATTATTTCCCCCTGAAGATGTTTTTTCTCAATCCACCCACCCCACCTCACTGTCTTGATGATTGAACTCCAGATCATTGAACGTTTCTGCCTAACATCCCCACAGTTAAGTGGCTGGATAAGGATCAACCTACCTAGGAGGCCACTATGCTAAGGGGGACAATCCAGAGACTCCCCCTTCCTGTTCCTGTTCCTCCCCCTTCCTGTGGAGGAGGACTGATGCTTCCCCAGGCCAGCAGAGCCTCCAGAGGGCATCAGGGTTGTAGCTACTCTAACTTTGATAGCTTTGGATAAAAGTGTCAACTGTAAACTAAACCCTAGGTACGACCCTTCCACCCACTTCGGTGCAAACTGATTGTTCTCACCTGCATTTCTCCAAAGCGGTAGTAGGACATCTTGTACATGAGGCAGTTGAGCAGCGTGGGCGAGCCGGCCTTGTCCACCCGGAACTCTCCCTGAGGGGTGAAGTAGTCGCTCTCCTGCAGGACAGTTCACAAGTTCACACACAGATCTGGAACACAATTGGCCGACAGATGAGGACACTCCCGGAGAGTGATCTACGGAGAGTGATCTAAATGCAACGTGATGAGGGTGACACGTGAAATAGGTCCCTGGGACGTCTTGTTGGTATGACTTTCACTCAAGGAGACGATGCATTATTTTCTCCAAGACCACGGACCTCACCGGGATAATTAGATTGCAATCTTTTGTTCAGCCTCCAATTCAATCGATAGCGGTGGTTACAGCCATGTTTTAAATAAAGTTTTAAATAAACACCTTTACTTAACTTAAACTAATTAGCAGGAGCACCACTGCGCCCTTGATGGCCCAACGCATTGTGGGTGCTCTGTGAGTTGGCCGGCGTTCAAACAGACAAGAGCAGACACGCTGACGGGCAGGCGTCGCCATGGCGATTATGGCAAATGATAATCACGATTATTTTGGTCAATATTGAGGGTTATTTAAGGCGACGACCGCCTGACTTTGGAAACTTCATGCATTTATTGACCTTTAAGAAAACCTCTTTTTAACAGTGGATTTTCTTGAACTTTAAATATAATTTAACTGAAAAACAAATAAAAAACATTTTGATAAATAAATGAAATAAATAATAGAGAAACATTTGAATAAATCAGTGTTTCCCACCGGAGACCGCGGTGGACGGACTCCGAACCCTCTGGAAGGGGGGGGAAGAAATCGATGATTTTAGCCAAATGCATCGATCTAGATTCACATTTATTTTATGATGAAAATGTAATCACATTCGGTGGCTACCTAGCTAACGAAGTGCTTCGTTAGCCTGCTCCGCTGTAAAGAAGAGTCGCCTATTCAAGATCCAAATGTTCTGTCTTCAGAACGGGATCTTTCTGAAATAAGCCATCTGCTTTATTCAACACGCTACTGAGCAATGAAATGGGCGTATATCCAACATCAAACTAAAATCACCGGGCCATGAGCTTCGCTGAACAGTTACCACGGACGCCACGGATGTATTCATATCTTATTAATAAGAAGGGTTGCCATACGGGGTTCTGCTTGGTTCGGTGACGGTCTCCATTACAGTTCGTTCACTATTTGGGATTTTAAAGTATGGCATCCAAAGCCAGCGAGGACTTGACACGTGGGTGTTTTTCATTATAAAGTCTATAATACATTAATGGGAAAACATAAATAATTTACAACATGAGTTTGGGGGAGGGGCACACCGCTGTAAAGGAAAGGATTCATGACACAAGACAGAACCACAGCATCATTGCGAAGCGGCACAATAATCGTTTGATCTCGATTATCTTGTTTTCATAATCGTTGGAAGCCAAAATCGTAATTGAAAATATAATGTGATTAATCGGCCAGCTCTCTCTCACACACACACACACACACACACACACACACACACACACACACACACACACACACACACACACACACACACACACACACACACACACACACACACACACACACACACACACACACTCTCTCTCACCCTGATGTCCTTGGGGTGTTCGCCCTCTGCTATCCGCACCATCCAGAGGAACTTGTTGATGTCATCGCCCGAGTAGCCAATCACACCGCCGAAGATGATCAGCACGTAGTCCACGTCCAGTGACCTCATGATTTGGTAGGCCGCGCTCTCATTGGACGACATGGCTTTGCCCACCTGGACAAGACCAGCATACAGTTTAATGTAACCTCCTACCTCTCCTCGCTTTGCTCCAGGGTACCAGGGAAGCGTAAAACTACTGAAAAGCTAAATAAAACTAGCGCTCGAAGGCATTTCCCATAACAAACGTTGGGAGAGGAGATAAAGAGTGAATGTGATAGCAACTTGACAGCCCAATCAAAACCCTGGCTCTAGGTTTGGCTGAGAAAATAACATTTCAAAGAATGTCAACAAAGGAGGAAGATTTAAAACTAAGTGGATAATCCGTTCCGTTTTCAATCCTGTCAAATCAAAACGAAGCGCTAAGCAGTTGTCATCAGTGAAGAACGACCCGATCGTCCACAAACCGCTGAAAGATATTCCCAGAAGCTCTTGTATGAAGAGCAAAACAACTAAACAGACGAGGAGAGGAGGACATCGTTAAGGTGAATCTGAGGGGTCACGACCAATAAGTGGCCATTTAGAGTCGGTCTCAGAGCACCAAACCTTAGTCTTTAGAATAAGTGGCCATTTAGAGTCGGTCTCAGAGCACCAAATCTTAGTCTTTAGAATAAGTGGCCATTTAGAGTCGGTCTCAGAGCACCAAACCTTAGTCTTTAGAAGGAAGCCCATGAATTAACTCATGTGGGGGGGAGGGCTAGCTCACCAGCGCTATGTGGCTGTTGTTCCAGGTGTTGTTGTCCACCAGCGTGGTGCGGTTAGCCATGCCGGCTATCTGGTAGCCGTAGTCCCACCAGGACATGACCCGCACGTGCTCCTCCGTGTTCTGCCTCAGCCAATAGTAGGCCTCCCTGAAGTCGTCCAGTATGTTGCGTGTCCTACCGGGCGGGGGAGACAACAAGTAACGCATCATGACGAGTGTATGGCTCCCCCCCGCCCCTCAAGGCCACCATTAATATTTCAAGACTGTAATAATGTAACATGCGGCAACAACAGCTGGAGACGGAGCGTCGCTGCATATCAACTGGAAGCCAAAACCTCATTTTCATATTTTAATTGAACGTTCCACTCCTGAGTTGACTGCCAGCGTTCGCGTCAAGCGATCCGTTAAACGCTAGGTACACTGGTGTGTGTGTGTGTGAGTGAGTGAGTGAGTGAATGAGTGAGTGAGTGAGTGAGTGAGTGAGTGAGTGAATGAGAGACAAAAGGCATACATGCATCCATGCAAATATTTTTTTTTTTTACACACTATTTCATAGAATCAACAGGAAAAAAAAAACCAGAAACCCCAGAAAGCAGGCTGTAAAACAGTCATTAACTATTATCTGACTATCTTCCTTTGATTCATATCTCCGATGTGTTGTAGCGGTGGATATGCAATATGAATGTGCTGTATGGAATACACAACAAACCTGTTTCCAGAGGTGTTTCTTTTACCATAACCACAGAAAACCAGACCGGAGAATAACATACATGCATACAGTGTGTGTGTGTGTGTGTGTGTGTGTGTATGTGTGCGTGTGTGTGTGCGTGCGTGAGCCCTCACCCATCCTGGTTGTAGGAGGCCAGCACCACGCTGGGGCTGGAGTAGGCGTTGCTGGTGACCCAGGTGCAGTGCACGGCGAACATCATCAGCAGCATCAGCATCAGCATGGTGACGATGGACTTGATGTTGGGGCCCAGGCCCTCCTCCACCTTCTCCTGCTCAGAGACGTGCTTGCGCACCTTGCCCGCCTGCAGGGGGGGGAGAACATCCCGCGGTCAGCCTGGACACGTGGCACGCACACACGCACACACGGCGCGCCAAGCGCTGAATTATTGAGCCGGAATCCGCGTGAATTATTGAGTAAGGTATTAGAGGGAGTAGCATCAGAGAATATACGTCCGGAGAGACGAAGACGCCACAGTGCGTTACCATGTGTGTTACGATGTGTGTTACGGTGTGTGTTACGGTGTGTGTTACGATGTGTGTTACCGTGTGTGTTACGGTGTGTGTTACGATGTGTGTTACGGTGTGTGTTACGATGTGTGTTACGATGTGTGTTACGGTGTGTGTTACCATGTGTGTTACCATGTGTGTTACCATGTGTGTTACGGTGTGTGTTACGGTGTGTGTTACCATGTGTGTTACCATGTGTGTACGAGTCTGTACCGTTTGGAGGGACCACTCCATCAAGCGGCGCCTCCACACGGAGGCGGAGGGCGTAGTCGGGACCAAACTGACCTTATCGTAGAGGTTGCCGGGGTTACGGCGGTCATCCTCGTCGCCGCTGTCCTCGGCGGGGGGGCTCTCACGCTTGGAGTCGTCCCCCAGGTAATGCTCGAACACGCTGGAGAAGGCCACCGCAGACAGCATGCACACCACGGGGGTTAGAGTCAGCATCAGGCGCACCATCACGCCCGCAAAGTAGACCGCACTGATGGCGTACAGCGCCACTGGAGGGGGGAGCCGGGGGAGAGAGAGAGAGAGAGGTAGGATTGGAGAGAACGAGAATTAGAGCCAGCGAGAGAATGCAGAGAGAGAGAGAGAGAGAGAGAGAGAGAGGTGAGGGCAGGGGAAGAGGAGATGGTGGATGAGCGTTCAACACACATGACAATGTGTAAATTGTGATGTAGTAATGATGGGTGTAGCTCTTCTAGGGTGCAGGGCTGACGGCTACACCTCCCTGTCCTGTCAAGACAGCATTTACAAACGTAATGTTTCATTTGGATTTTGTTGTCAAGGCACAGCAACTTAAAGTTGTAGGGCATGATTATGATTGTCACACACATTCTCACCAGGTCTCACATGGCCGTTAGCAACTCTCTCAATATTTCACACACAACAGATTGTCAAAGTTTCACATGCGGCAATTTCATTATTTGTCAAATACGTATTGAAATGGAGCAAGAACCTTTATTACGTGGACCAACTCTTAAATAATAAATCATAAACGGTGGCAATTATATTAGCAAACCTATGCCATGATATGGATTACAGCCCACAAAACGTATCCAGAGGAACCGCTGCACTAGAGACGGAGGTCATTCAGGACCAGGAGACTCCTACCGAACACACGCTCGTCATTGATGTTCTTGATGCAGAACCAGAGGCCGGCCGGGAAGGTGCAGACCAGGATGTGGAGGTCGAAGAAGAACGAGACCCAGGTGGTGGGCTGGTGCTCCGACACCGACGCTATGATGGGGATGTGGATCTTAGCATAGCTGGAGAGAGAGGAGGGGAGAGAGAGGGTCACTTTCATGCCAATAAAGCATTTTGAATTTGAAAAATACAAAACATTTGAGTTGCGTGAGTATTAGCGAGAGACAGCGGATTGGACAGAGTGAGAGAAAGACAGGATTGGACAGAGTGAAAGAGAGACAGGATTGGAAAGGGGGAGAAGTTATGTTATGTATGTGTTTGTATTCACAGTACATACAAACATACAGAGAGGGGTGTGTGTGTGTGTGTGTGTGTGTGTGTGTGTGTGTGTGTGTGTGTGTGTGTGGCCGCCAGCTCGCCCACTCAGAGAGGGTGCTGCTGTACTCTGGATCAAATGAGATCCGACAAGCGGGAGACTCTCGCGAAGGACTTTGAGGTCATGATTCATTTATCTTGAGACGTTTTATTTTTCAGCTCCTCAGTTAACACACTGGCAACAAAAAATATCAAAAGTTGATGGAATTAAATTAAACGCTGCTTGATCTGCCGACGCGGCACAACCTCTGCCATTTAGTTTAGTCGTCACAACGCCGGATATTCCAGATCGCGACTCCGGTGTGAAGAAATTGCTCCTCCCGGCTAAAGCGTGGGCGTGCCTGAGATCACGCGGACGTGCGCTTCACGGGTGAGTGGACATGACACGTATGAGGAAAAAAAACTAAAACGCCAAGCACTCCGAGCGGTCACACTGATGCGTGTTAAGCGCAGTCCATTAACTGCTTTAACTGCGCCTCCGCCCGCCCGTCCACCCACCCGGCCCCGCCTCCTGCCGATCTCCCAGGGACCCTGCGGCCGACTGGGGCTGACCGGGGCCGACCGGGGAAACAGGCGAACAGGGGGGGGATGAGCAAGTGAAGGTCATCGGCGTGGCTTACCCAGTGTCCCACAGAGAGTAGAAGCGGCCGCTCCATGGAGCGATGTGACCTATGGGAACAAACAATCAATACAGGCTCGGAGAGAGAGAGAGAGAGAGAGAGAGAGAGAGAGAGAGAGAGACAGACAGAGAGAACGATTCAGCTCTTGATGGTCTGACAGTACTTGAGTAGAGAACCCTGCCCGTGTGTGTGTGTGTGTGTGTGTGTGTGTGTGTGTGTGTGTGTGTGTGTGTGTGTGACACTGAATGACTGATGGGGGGTGAGGGACAGTGGTGGTAGATTGATTACAGATGGTGACTATTGTAGCATAGAATACAAAAAAACACCATTGAAAAACGATGCGTTTTCACCTTGTTTGGTTGAGTGGTAAGGAGTGTGAAACATGAGGACATCTGAGGGACCATCCCAGTATAATGCAGTATATATATATATATATATATATATATATATAGTCTGTTTCAAAGTGTGTGTGGACTTCAAACTCTGGCTGGCTGCTGCTCACTTTCAAAACAATGTCCGAATTATGTATGACAGGAGGAGATACGCCAGCAGCCGTTCTGTTTGGAGAGGACACTGATATACCTATTGATCATTTATAGTTGGATCACATCAGAAACAGGCAGATACAATTATTATAGTTGTTTTTTTAGGAAAGCGGTAATATTTATCCTTCATTGGCTCGTCTGAAGATAACAGATGAGGGGGAGGTTAAAAGAAAGAATAAATATTCTCACGTCACTAAATGGAACCGAGGCGCTGGTACATGCAAAGGAAACGCATCTCAACTGCAAATAAGACAGCGTAGGTCATTTCACTCGCGCATGCAAATCGATTCGCCTTTAATCGCCTTTAATAAACGCCGTGCTCCTTTCACGCATTCCCGTCGCTGCGACCGGACCCGTGCATATTTACCGTATGCCAAGCGACCGGCACCGCTTAAGAGTGGCTCTGACGGGTCGGGGTGAGCAGGGATTAAGGTTCAAAATCAATCATTTTCTGGAACACCTGCGAGGCTGGGGACGTGTTAAAAAACAAACAAACGTGTACTTATCCAAGCCGGCGATAACTTAGGAAGGGGGTCCGAGTGTGTGCTGATGTACGAGCCAGGAAAGCCGAAGTGTTCGTGCCACAGATTCCTCACAGCGGGGGTTATGTAGCCATGGAAATATATTCACAACGTTTCATTTACTGGCGGATATATATATATATATATACACACACGCACAGGCGGGATATTCGTGGGATGAATAACAACAAGTATGCACAGAATGGGTCTATCTATAAAAGAAGGGATACGGGTCTGCACCGTTATCCACACGCGCTCCGACTATAAACACAGTTCCCCGTAGAGAGGCGCGTTAATCATATCCTCGCTGGGCGCTCTGTTTTACGACACTAGCCGTGAATTCACAAGACGTATTATTTACTGAGCCGATACTATCCTCGACCGTACGGAAGACACGCTTGCACTTTAGCGTCTTCTCAATAATGTCAATTTGAATATACTGTATGTATGTATATATATATATATATATATAAATACGATTCATGCTGTTTATGATTAAGGAGGTAAGACGCACAGTTTCACAAGATAAACAAAAGTATCTCTATATAACCTGTGTCGTTCGATGCAGCACAATATCAGACCGGCGTGTCGAGTAGAAACCTTTTTCTACCTGACATTACTGCATAGATATCTTGAAATTACGATTCGAGGCATTTTCTGACAAAGGCTGCAACACAAAGTGGGGTTGACAAAACTACTAATGACAAGAAAATACTCTTTTTATCACTTGAAATGTAACTCTCTCTCTCTCAGGGAGCATGGACACCTCGTCAGCAAACAGCAACACACAACTTCAGGATATGATTCCACATCACCCGCCAACAGACACCAACCCCAACAAACACCATGTGTTGAGGAAGCTCCTGACAGGCAACCGTCTGAACAGTGACGTGTGTGTGTGTGTGTACGTCATGAACTGATGGGGGTGCAGACCTGTGTAGGTGAGGTAGATGACGGTGAGGAAGACGGCTCCTGCGGCCAGAGACACGCCCAGGAAGAAGAGAGTCTGGAACTCCTGCTTGGTGAGCCGGTCCCGCAGGTACTGCAGGAAGGCATAGGCCTGCAGGAGCACAAACACACCTGGGAACACACACACACACACACACACACACACACACACATAAACATTGTTTCTCTCCTGCTCTTCCTCCCGCCTCGTCCCTCGTCCATCTGGCCGCTCCACATCTAAATTCAGGATAATTGAGAGAAATGAGAGGAGAGGCTCATTGTTTTCACCAGCCTCCTCCTCCTCCTCTTCCTCCAGCGTCCCCGTGGGGCCCCTAGACATTAATGTGTCAGGGGCCGTAAATGTCAGTTTCCAAGGCGCTGTCTATTTCCTGGAGAGCTGCCAAGGTGCTAACACTCGCTATCGCTCTGTGCCGCTAACTCTGCCAATTTACCTGCCTGTCTGTCTGTCTGCCAACCTAGCTGCCTGTCTGCCTGCCAATCTACCTGCCTGTCTGTCTATCTGCCAATCTACCTGCCTGTCTGTCTGCCAATCTACCTGTCTGTCTGAGATGGTGTCTCCGTGGCCCTGAGAAACACCCAAAGTCCCCCGTGTCTCCGCAGCCCTCCCTGCACGCACACACGCACGCACGCACACGGAACAAGCTTTCATAAACATCCCAAACGAGGCGTGATCAGATGAACGGCTCTCCTCTCCACCGAGG
>OOFB01033220.1:0-11243 GCA_900323305.1 Trachyrincus murrayi | reverse complement strand
GTAGACCCTGGCTATGACAGCTCCCTGTCTGGACCTGGATACCAGGACGGTTCTGCTGTGGGGATCCCTCCTCCTCCCCCTGGATACAGCGAAGGTTCCCCACCTGGCTCCTCTCAAGGTAACCTGAAATCTGGAAAGTATGGTCACCGTTATAGTAGGGCTGCCGCGATAACCGCACCACCGCGGTGGTGTCACGGCAACCGCGGATGTAAACCAAACAACCGCACCACCGCGGTTGTTTAAAAAAAAAAGTTTTTGAATATTTGTTTTCGATTTTAATATTAAATTAACACTTTAACACAACACTTTAGGGCAGTATAATGAGTTTTGATGTTTCACGGGACTATTTTCGTGGTCCGTGAGCGCAGAGAGCGCGCAAAGTGAAAGTGCTGAAAGTCCAACGCCGCACTACACGAAGCAACCTTTTATCTAGGGATGTGAAAAACAAAGAAAGAATCTCTACATGTTTACTGGTGGCAATTTCAAACGTACACGTTTTATGATGAGTTGAGTCAGTCAACATATGCTTGAATTGGGAGCTGGCGGATTTATAGCCTACAATGTCATGCAGTTTTGAAAATCACGTTTAAAGCGCCGTCTTCCCCTGCGCGCGCACCTCCTCCCTCTCGGTACGTCAGCCGCGTTCACATCCCTACTTTTATCACATTTCACAATATTGAGGGACAAATAGATATATAGATTATCAAACATGTTTGAAATAGTTTGGGACTCCTACGACATTAGACATTTTTTCCTGTTCTTAGGAGCCGCTAGTGTCTATACTGAACCGATCGCGGGTAAACTGGCATGTATTAAAAAAAAAAAAAAGTTGCGTCACCACCGCGGTGGCAAATTTCAACACCGCGGCAGCCCTACGTTATAGCTATTTAAGGTTGTCTCTTTAAGCTCTTCACTTCCTCTGGGGAGGAAGACATTAAACTTGTACAGCGATGGCTTAAGTAGCTCAGCCCTCCCTCTGGTTATTGTCTTCTAGATGTCTCCTGGGTTATCCCTCCTAGCACCTTCTCTCGTGGAGACGCTGGTCCACCCACCGGTGACACTGGCAACGTGAGCCTATCCTCCATCTGGTCCAGAGTTCATCCCAGGAGAGCTGCGGCGCATCGAGAGCACACTGGAGGATGGAGACTATGAGTCTGAGACCCAGGAAAGGGGCTTCCCTTCACCGCCTGATGAGGCTGACGTCAGTCCATTTATACCAGAAGCCACCATGCCCAGGATACATTTTGGGTATTTCTACCCTTATGATTGGATGTTCCTCACGGGCCAATACCCTCCAGGAACCTACACTCACGCCAGCAGTAGTGTTGAGCATGGCAGAGATGACTGGCAGGAGAACCACTACATCAGATATGACGATCCCCCAAGCCCTGTGGAGGAGGAGGACCAGACCTTCCCTAGTGCTGCTGATCAGAGCTTCCAGATGCCTGGAGACCAGGAAGAGGCTGGATGGGACACAGGGAAGGGAACATCTTATTATTAGCAGCCATGTTGAGTAAGAGTTACAGCAGTCTTTCTCCTGAGATGCAAGTGTCTCTGGAGGGGAAACTTCATGCATTTGATGGGTTGTTCAATAAAATTACATATTTTACTCAATTGTGTCCAGCTTGACTGGTTTTGATGTCTACATTACTACATGCTTTACTTCGCTATACATGCTACTAGAGCAACTTAAATGAGCAGTAGGGAAGATTTAGAGGACATTTGAAAAGACTGAAGGCAAGAAACTTGGCCCTCCTACCTATGTCCAATGATGCATGTGCGGCTCAGTTTAGTTGGGTAGCGAGTCAACCAGAGGGTTTTGCTGATTGGTACCTACAGAACCAGATGGTTTATGATTTTTATTTTATTTTTGGTTGCTGTGATCAAACATTTTGTAATGAAGCATCCACGTCACTGCACAACTGTCCACATGCAGTGAAGAGGTTGCGTTACTAGGCCTATAGACCCTGACACAGGTAAGCAGTGCCATCAGGAGCTGCATGTGTCCAGTATTTCACTCATCCCCAGTTTGATATGTTTTGTATTTACGTGTTGCGATTTGTATTTTATTAATACATCAGAACAAATACAGAAGTCCTGACCTGTGACCGAACCCATTTCAGAGGTGTCATCGTTGGAAACACAAATTTCACAACGCTTGTCAGACCTGTGATGAAGGCCTATGGTAGGTGTGTGATGGTGGCAGCTGGTTCAATGCCAGGACAGACCAGTAGTCAACTTCATCGCAGCAAACAAGACATGTCTTAGTTGAGTGAATTGGTTTCGTTTGTAACGGTAAATGTACTTTTCTGTCCATATAAGTTTGTACATTTTTATGTACCGCCACAGAATTATTCAAAATTGATCATAGTAATTTATTTGGAAAACATTTAGAGATTTTCAAGAAAACACATTTACAAGCACTGACTGGGTAATGGATTGCAGTGTTCTTGTAAAAATAAATCCATACAGTGAGATATGCTTTCTATCTTCTCTGTTCACAACTTCAGTTTGCTGGCAGACAGTTCCTTCTTCTTCTTCTTGGCCGTCTGTCCCTTGCCGTCTTTGATGTGACTCTTCACCTGGTCCTGCAGCTGAGAGAAGAAGGCCTGGGACGACCGCAACGCCTTGTCCTTCCCCTCATCCTGGAGCACACAACCGTAGCATTTAGCCATATCACCGTGGACTACGACAGTAGCTTAGCATTTAGCTCTCATGCCATAGACTCACCGTGGACTACGACAGTAGCTTAGCATTTAGCTCTCATGCCATACTCACCGTGGACTACGACAGTAGCTTAGCATTTAGCTCTCATGACGTGGACTACGACAGTAGCTTAGCATTTAGCTCTCACAAAAAATTCAATTAAAATGTGTTTTTTGTTTTCTTTAGCTCTCACAATGTAAACAGACAGTGGACACAACGTTGGCTTAGCTTTTAGCTCTAACACACATAGACTGAAGGCATTTTATCAACCCCAGAAGGGAAATTGTGGGCGAACACGAACACCTGGTGAAAGATAACATCACCGGCACCAAAACCAAACTGACCTTGAGGATGGTCGCCTTCCCGCCCTTGGTGATCTTCTTGAGCTTCTCTGCCACCTGGGTCTTGGACAGCTTCTTGGTGTCCTCGGTGCCGCTGGCGTCCTTCAGCTTCTGTCGTCTCTCCTTCTCCATGATCCTCACCCGCTTCACCTTCTTCATCTTACGTCTCTGCCGCTTCTTGTCTGTCGTCGTCTTCTCGGAGTCTCCCAGCACGTCTCCTGCCTTGTTCTTCTCCTGCGGTCAGAGGAGAACGTAGCGTAGCATTAGCGTCCCACTAAGACTCCTTTATGAGACCCTTCAAACAGGCCAGTGGGTTGAAGAAGAGAGTTGAATGACATGCAGGACCGCAGGTGGGAATCGAACCCGGGTCGCTACTGGGTGGGTTGAGCCAGGTGGCCACACCCCTCAAACCTCTTAAATGATCTTTCTGAATCAAAAGTGCTTCATCAAATATCCATAGCTCACAAGTCCATCCCGTGACCCCGTATGCATACAACCCCACAGACTGGGAAACACTGACTGAGCTAGGGAGCGGCCTACCTTGACCTCCTCCGGGGCCAGGAGCGCAGCGTCGCTAGCGCTAACGGGAGCCACCTCCTCCATGGAGATGGAGGGGAGGTTGGACACCACCTTGATCTCTGGAACGGCCTGGGGGAAAACAGGAAGTGAAGCGTGAGTTTGGCATCTCATTAACCTGGAAGCACTTTGGACTGCACTACAACTACATTCATTGAAACATCATTATGTACTTTATTTACAGGAATATTGACTATTATATAATATATAATATACATTATTTAATCATTTCCATTTGTATTGATACTGCACAATTTAAGGGAAAACGTGAGCAATTTGTATACTTTTTTTAAAATCCTGAAAACGCAGTGAAAGTAAATACAGAAGTAATAACAAAAAACAGCCCTGTAATTTGTTGCCTCTTTCAACTGTTTTGTATTTCTTTTGTCATGATTCATGTATTAAATGTGGTATATATAGTTTATATATATATATATATATATGACTGGTTTCCAAGTAGTACTTACAGGTTTTGGAGTGAAGTGGAAGTTGGAGAGGGCGTCCAGCTTCAGGAAGAGTGTGTCCATCATCTTCTTAATGTCTACGTGGGCTGGGTTCTCCTGCACCTCCGTCTTTTGCTGAAAACAGAAAGCCACAAAGGCTTCATTCAAAATGTTTTATTGTGCCCCAGAAGCCCGGTTAAAAACAACAGGACATGGAATTCAGTTCCACAGCCTTTTCCAGAGACTCCCCGGCCATCACCAACAGTTTACAAATGGCTTCCGGCAGACACTTGTTTTTCATTTAGGGGCAGGGCATTGGTGCATTTCTGCACCAACACTACATGTGAAAACTTACCTGGCAACAGACTTTCTGATTCATATACAGGTCATTAAGGAGCAGGTAGAAGCTAGGCAGCTTGCTCAACGGTAGGCTGAAGAGTTTGAGATCGAACCCACAACCTTTCGGCTGGGAGTCCAACACTCTAGGGCAGGGGTCCTCAAACCCCGGACTCCGGTCCGGATCCGGACCGAACCACAACTGTCTTCGGACTCTGAGCAAATTATACTTTTCATGTATTTTCTGCGAGACATTGCAGTGACGCAACGCGTCAAAATTCTCCGCATGTAAAAGTAAATCTCCGCTTTCTCCACTGCAAGCAGCGCTCCGCTTGCCCGACTGCTCCACTGTCTGTCAACTTTATTTACACAATTGAATTTATAGCTGTGTATCTGCGCTGTAAGCTGGGCAACGAAAAGTAAATCGCGAACAGACCCCCCCCGTTGCCGGTTCGCAGCGGTGCTGCCGATACAAACCCCCCCCCCCCCCTGCTGTCAACTCTAGGAGTCTTCTCTGGACCTTTGTCTTATTGAAAATGCTCTTTGCGGACCTTTAAGATTTGTAATTGAGGACCCCTGCTCTAGGGCATTGCATTAACCTCCCGGATAATTCACCTTAACTGCTCCCTGAGCAGCACAAGCAGAGGGCGTGAGGGACCCACCTGCGTCTGTTTGATGTACTCTTGTTCGTAGATCTGGGCCAGGCTCAGCTTGCTCTTCTCGTGGTCCAGAGTCAACCTCTTCTTGTACTGGAACGCCTCCTCCTTGGGCTTCTCCTTCCTCACCACATCGTCAAACACCTGAGAAGACCGAGAACGTCAGAGGACTTCCATCAGGAGCATTATAACCACATGTAGACCAGCATGGTGTCATTCTTCTACCATAGTATGGTGTATTCCTACTCTGCCCAGTTGTTTTCTAACCAGCACTAGAACATTTTATTGTAGCTACACTCCAATGCTGATTGTGTGCTTTGGTCGTCCTCAGCCTCACTTGTAAGCCTCTTAGGATAAAAGCGGAATCTGCTAAATGACTAAATTGTGGGGAAAAGTGTGATCTCATAGCAGCTCTTACCTGGTCTTTGATCCTCTGTTTGATGATGTCCTCCAGCTGAATTGTGGTCTCCTCTGTGATAGCAGGAGCTAAAGAGGAGGGAAAGATTCAAGGTTCAACTCTCTAAAGTAACCGGACCACCAGTGTAGGAGGACCACCAACAGCCCGGTGGTCCAGGGCCCACCAAATATTGTGTGCAGTGTAATACATTCTCATTAACAATGTTTAAACAAGTGAGACAATGAACATTCTTCCATGCATATTGTTATTCAAACATACATAGAAATGAAACACAAACGAAACACACCCCTCCTGGACGTTTGGTCGAAGTCCACGTTCTCCGCCAGGAGGCTGTTCTCAGGGCGGGTCTGTGCCACGGCTTCACCCGCCAGCTGCCAGGGTTTGTCTGACATGGCCACCTTCTCCAGCTCACGGATCTTCTCAGCCATCTTCAAACACAGGTTTGAAACATTGTGTTTTGTAGGGTCCTATCCCTTTTGATGAGGCCTTTGCCAGCCAATTACTGTTGCTCCTCAGTACGTAATCTGTCCCACCATGTCAATAACACTGACCACCAGACCACATTTATATCATCTGAATATATCTGACACATCAAAATATAATTCGTTTCTATATCCACTTCTTTGGTAATCTCACTACGAGTGAAATTGTAAACACATGCTGTTAAAATCAATGTTATGTTAACTTTAATGTACTAACAAATCCTGAATTTCCGAGAGAGAATGGACATATGTGCTGCATGATGTATGTTTCCATAGGTCAAAGGGTGATGTAACCATCTTTACCTTCTCCTGACGTTTCTCAAAAGAAGACTTGGGTTCCTCTTTTTCTGAGCTTGACTTCCCACCAAGAATGTCTGCGATGTCTTCTCCCTCGCTCTCCTCTTCCTCGGAAAGTTTAAAGGTCACCTTTTTGTGACTCTCTCTGGACTGGCCCTCATCTTCATCCCTAGATACATAATAATAATATGAACTGATTGCATTGATAAAGCACATTGATATAGCACATTGATATATTATCACATGGACCTGGTAGCATAGCTTTGGTAGCATAGATAGCTTTATTAATAGATACATTTTCCAATCACTTACTCAGAGTCATCCTCTTCCTCGTCTCCCTCCTCTTCCTCGTCTCCCCCCTCCTCCTCCTCATCATCATCATCATCATCTTCTTCTCCTCCAACGTCTTCTTCGCTGTCCTCCTGCATCTCATCCATGCTGTTGCCATGGTGATCTCCAGTCCCAGGTGCCCCTCCAGCCACAGGATCAAAGAAGTCTTTGTACTTGAGGTTTCTGGAGCTCTTCAGCTGGAAGCACAGACAGCAGACCATGCTTTACTCATTAGCACACGGGGAACATACATCACATGTACTTGTGTCAGCATCGATATTTTTAAAGTATAAAATGGAAAATAATAATTTTAATAACTGCAATGAGATGATCAAAGATGTGAGAAGATATACAAGGTCAAGTGAAATAGCAAATGGCGAAAAGGTCGACAAAGGACACTAGGTACATACAGAACTTGTCTTGGTTTGTTTCTTTGCAGAGGCGGGTTTCTCCAGGTTGAAGGTTTCTCCTTCGTTGTCGGAGGGCAAGTCTTGGAAATAGTCTATGCCGTCTTCCTTCTCCTTGCCCTCTTGTTTATCCATGTCGTCGAGGAAAGACTCCATCTCCGACAGCTTGAAGAACCGGTCATCCACCTCGGACGGCTCTTCAGGAAAACCTTTCCTCGCCGCTGCTGCCGGCTTCTTCTGCTTCTCCCGCTTCTCCAGCTCATCCACGTCAAAATCTAAATCCGAGTCCTCGTCCAAGTCCTCATCCTGGCGCTTCACAGCTTTCCGTCGTGGCCTCTTCGCAGGTATCTCCTCTTCCTCCTCCTCACCTTCGTCATCCTCCATCTCCTCTGCTGCCGCTTCTTCATCTCCATCTCCCGCACCCTCCTCCTCGTCGATAAGAGTCAGCGTGTCATCTTCGGCGGCTTTGTGGACTTTCACCTCAAAGTGTGTCAACACAACGGCGTTCTGGAGCTCCAGCTCCTGCCAGATCTGCTCCTCGTCGAAGTTGTCAACCAACAGCTCGGCCAGCGGGCTGCCTTTCCAGTCGGCAGACTCGTGGGTCTTGTTGAGGTCGTACAGGGTCTTGGCGAGCGACGTGAAGTCTGCTGCCACACCATCTTGAAGACTGCAAGGAGAAACATGTCTGGTTTTAGTGTCGTGACTTCTCGGGTGTGTTGCTGACGTCAGCAGGGTATAGTACTCGCAGCTTCTCTTTACAGATGCGAATGTAAGCTTTGATTACATGACTCGGTGTCTATTTTAACGTGTCACATGTAAATGAAATAGATGATAATAGAGCATAGAATACAAACGTGTGTGTGTGTGTGTGCCTTCTGCAACTGTTCTAACTAGCTAGCTACCCACAGCTAACACGAGCAGCCTCAACGCCTGTTTGTTTTCAAACTACAGCAGAAATAAACACGTCTCGTCTTCCGCCGAGACGCAGACTGTAGACTGTTACCTGAGGAACTTCTCCGGGTGTGCTGTGTTATCGTTTAGTTTGTCTATACAGTCCCCCAGCAGACAAAACACGTCGCCTGCAGCAGCCATCTTCCTGCTCACATGGGGGACATGTGTATGTGTTACACGCAAAACGATCCCCCAGGAAACTGTGTTGCGAGACGAGGTTCCGGACACCACTGTAAACAACAGTTTGTTGAAATATGGCGGCGATCGTGTTGAAGGTTGCAGGTAGTCATGCCGTTCATGTTATTATCATGTATGAAATGCACACGTTTATCTATTCGAAATCGGAAATGGGTGTTGATGGTAGACCACGCTTTGAAACATTAGCTTCAGCGATACCAGTCAATGTTGTGCTTGTCATTCAGACGGTGTCCTGCCATGTGTGTAAAATCCACTCCTTGAATGTAACTCTTTCTTTGAAGTATAATGACTTTCCACCATGATACTTATGAACCCACTTGATTATAATTTCGTGTGATTTTTTTTGTTGTGTTTGCAGGTCTGTCTCGGTGTGCAAGACACACTCTGCTCAGCAGGGCGCATTCCACCTCAGCATCCCTCGGCTCGGGGGTCCCCGGCTCCCTGTGGAACCTGGGCCGGCTGAACCACATCGCCATCGCCGTCCCAGACATGGAGAAGGCCACAGCGCTGTACCGGGACGTCCTGGGTGCCACGGTCAGTGACAAGGTGCCCCTGCCAGAGCACGGCGTCTACACGGTGTTCGTGGAGCTGGGAAACACGAAGCTGGAGCTCCTCCATCCTCTGGGGGAGAAGAGTCCGATCTCTGGCTTCCTGCAGAAGAACAAGTCGGGGGGGATGCACCACATCTGCATCGAGGTGACGCAGCATGGATACAGAGAGCATCCGATCTTAACTGACTATGTCTTCTCCATATAGTCTTCGTCAGACCTAGCCATATATATAATGTATAGCCTAATATATAGGATGAGATGTACTTTATTACAGAACAATCTCTCTGTGGTAGCAGTAGTGTACCATGTGTAAGATAAGATGTACTTTATTAATCCTAGACAGGATTAATAGCCCCAGGATTGAAGCTCTAGACAGGATTAATAAAGTCATCCTAGAGGGTGTCACCACAGAAAGCAAAGCCCAGTGATTCATTTTTTATAATAAACTGCATAAAATATATGGAAAGAATATTTATGTATGAGTTCCAGTACTCGTGTGAATTCTGCAGGCCCACAAACACACTAATATCTACCCCTAAACTCTACCTCAAACACCAATCCAAGTCTAAACTCTACCTCAAACTCTAATCCAAGTCTAACTCGCCGCAGGTCGATGACATCAACGCCGCGATAGCAGACCTGACGGCGAGGAACATCAGAACCTTGTCGGCCAAGCCGCGGATCGGCGCCCACGGCAAGCCTGTGATGTTCCTCCACCCAAAGGACTGTGACGGGGTGCTGGTGGAGCTGGAGGAGGCCTGAAGCTCTCAGGAGCTGGTCCAGACCCCCACCCTGAAGTCCAGACCCCCACCCTGTGGCCCCCCCGGCCACACCAACACAGGACTCCTATAAAGAGCTTGTCTCACGTGGTAGTCGCATGTTGTATGTTCCTGTTTGCCTCTTGGATGTGATTAAATAAGAGATGTTATTGTTTGATGCCGTGGATGAATAAAGATGTTATTGTTTGAAATGACATTATGGTCCTGATCTTACTTTAGCTAGCTGCTTTTAGCTGGTGTTAGAGTGTTGGGTTTATTTTCTGTAGTTCTTAGTTTTACTAGGTCCATACTTAGTAAAACTAGAAAGGCCTCTGTTTTCAAAAACTACAAATCCCAGAGTTGAGTCCCATTGAAATCAGACACAGTTTGTATTGGCCTTCAGGTGTATTCTGATTATGATCTCTGGAGTATTGTGCATCTTTTATATATCAGGCACCAATGGTGTTATCATTGGTGAAAAGTTTATGTAGTAAAGCACCCTGTTTTTATTACGTGGGCATGCTCTATCTAAGAGGTGCATAATGTCGGTGGGAAAATGTAAAGTACTGAGTACTGAGTAAAGTACTGAGCTTATTTAGTGAAAGATGCAACAACAAAATAATGCTTAATAATATTATTCATCTTCCAAGGGAAATTCAAGTAAATCTATGGACAGTAAACAAATGGAGAAAATTATATATATATGTATATATATATATACAATATAATATTACAAATCAAACCCTGTGTGCAGTGCTCAGCTAGAGAACAATCCATCATCCTGCCGGAGGGCAATGCAAGCTGTCATGTCCTCTTCATAAACGACCCAGAAGCTCATCCCTGGATCACGACACAATTAATGCTAAAAGTAGCTTAAACCCTGCTTCTGGTGGTCTGACCTGCAAGGACGTGTTTGTGTGTGTGTGTGTGTGTGTGTGTATATGAATGTGTGTGATTGTGTGTGTGTATATTAATGTTTGTGTGTGTGTGTGTGTGTATGTGTATGTGTGTGTGTGTGTGTGTGTGTGTGTGTGTGTGTGTATGCGCATGCACGTCTGTCCCTGTATTATCTCCATTATGGCAGACCTCTGAGTTGCGTCCATGTGCTCGGTTCCCTGAGTCGCTTTCAATTTGAACAGAAATAGTCGAGCGAAACATTGAAATTACCACGTCAACCACAGCCTACAGCTCTTCACGAAACACATGAGAAAATACAACAGAGACGGCAGCCACTCCATGCAGACCCACCTTAAGTCTGTCTTACTGTGGTCCTCCAAGAGTCAACGTATATCTATACTGCTTTGCTTCAAACACACAGCAGGTGATTCTACTGCTGAAGGAGTGACTGTTACACACACGCACACACACACACACACACACACACATGCACACAAGCACACACACGCACACACGCACGCATGCACGCACACACACACGCACACACACGCACACGCACACACACACACACACACACACACACACACACCCACACACACACACACGCGCGCACACACACACACATACACATACGCACGCATACACACACACACACACACACACACACACACACACACACACACACACACACACACACACACTCACACACACGCACACACACACACACACACACACACACACACACACACACACACACACACGCGCACACACACACACATACACACACACACATACATTTTGGGGACCATGACGGTGGACCGTGAGGGCCTCTATACATTCAAACGCACCTTCCCGCCTCCCTGGGCCAACATGGCTGACAGGGCCACAACACGGCG
>OOFB01033219.1:43034-57385 GCA_900323305.1 Trachyrincus murrayi | reverse complement strand
TCTCTCTCTGCCTCTCCCTGTATCTCTCTCTCTGTCTCTCCCTGTCTATCTCTGTCTCTGTCTCTCTCTCCATCTCTCCCGGTCTCTCTCTCTGTCTGTCTCTCTCTCTGTCTCTCTCTCTCTCTGTCAATCTCCATCTTTGTCTCTCTCTGTCTCTCTCTATCATTCCCTGTCTCTCCCTGTCTCTTCGTCTGTCTCTCTTTCTCCGACTCTCTCTGTCTCTCTCTCTGTCTCTCTCTCTGCCTCTCCCTGTATCTCTCTCTCTGTCTCTCCCTGTCTATCTCTGTCTCTGTCTCTCTCTCCATCTCTCCCGGTCTCTCTCTCTGTCTGTCTCTCTCTGTCTCTCTCTGTCTCTCCGTCTCTCTCTCCGTCTCTCTCTCTGTCTCTCTCCGTCTCTCTCATGTTAAATATGTCTCTCTCTCTCTCTCTCTTGCCTACAGTCCCTGGAGAGCACCCGTCGTATGCTCCAGCTGGTGGAAGAGGTAAGAGAAGCACTACAATGATGTCATCTATGATGCCATCCACAACGTCATCCATGAGGTCATTGCAATCTCTCTTCTAGAGCCAGTTCAAAATGGGGTTCAAACACAACGTCTGGGGTTAGAGTTCAAACTGTTCTGTTTAGACGTGTTTCACTAACACATCTGGACGTGTTTCACTAACACATCTGGACGTGTTTCACTAAAACATCTGGACGTGTTTCACTAACACATCTGAACGTGTTTCACTAACACATCTGGACGTGCTTCACTAACACATCTGGACGTGTTTCACTAACACATCTGGACATGCTTCACTAACACATCTGGACGTGTTTCACTAACACATCTCTGATATTCTCTCATAACCAAACTTACTGATGACAAGAATCAAGGAAAACATTTTACTTTATGAGGAAAGCAACTCTATTGCGCTGCAAAGCAGAAAGACAGGCAGGTAGACAGACAGGCCTACAGGCAGGTAGACAGACAGACCTACATGCAGGTAGACAGACAGGTCTACAGGCAGGTAGACAGGCAGACCTAAAGGCAGGTAGACAGACAGATGTTGCATTATGCTGCCCAGTGCTAGTTTTCTGGGACCAATTATGATGCACCGTATCTCTCGTAGGTCTCGTAGGTCCGTAGGTTTCCATGGCAATACTGCAGATGTTTTAATGAGGTGGGGGGTTTGTGGTGTCAGCATGGTTTCAGAACCCCCCAGGGAGCAGTTTACTGTGCTTCCAGGTGAAACTATAATGACCTTTGACCCTTTAATCAATCCTGTTGACCAGTGTTGGGTTCAGGATCCATGACCCACACAGAATACTTTCATTTAGAAGTTCACTGAAAGACAGCGGCTAAAAGAACTCAACTGGAGACTCCTAAACGCTGACATTCCCCGAGGACAATAAAAGGAGGGAATTAGGAATAAATTAATTGTTATTTTTAACCACAACACAAAGGAGAGGTTTGCGCTGCCCTGAGCGCTTCTGGGAAATGAAGTCAAAGTACCACAGTGTCTCTGAGCAAGGCACCAATACTGAGCTAAGTATATATAACTGAGGCTCAGCTATATATTATGGGATAGAAACACCAAACCATGTCCATGTTTGCATGTTTAGTGTGTAAACTGAAATGGACAGATTGGTGATGCTTATCTTCTGTAAAGATTACAAATCACCATGACAACATGGCACGGCGAGAACCAACTCCTAACACGCTTGGATGACGGACTGTCTGCTGGTCAACATTTGATTTATTGTTATTTATTTATTTCATTATTACATTTTATTTTAACTCATTTTATTTTATTTTATTTACAGTACAGTTTGACTGTGTATGTAAATACTCATGTAAAGTATAGAGACGTCCCTGCAACGTTCATATCAACAAAACAGGAGTTGGAACCACATCCTAGCTGTTTGATGTGGTAGGATGTTGGGACCAGAAACTGACAAAACTCTCTGTATCTCTGCTCTTTCCTCTCATCTGATTGGTCGTCTCTTTCCCCTCATCTGATTGGTCGGCTGTGCCCCTGACAACAGAGCAAAGATGCCGGCATCAGAACTCTGGTCATGCTTGACGAGCAGGGAGGTACGTCTGGACACGTGACTTTAGCATTTCAGCTAGGCTAGGCTAATGTACAGAATGCTAGCTATGGCTGGTGTTTTTTTTTTTACATTTTTAGATACTTAAGTTTTACATTGAAAGTTAATTGTTTTACACTGTTTTGCATGGTAAGATTAGAAATTGTTCATATTCATTTGATAAAATTTGACAAGTAGGAGACTAAATGGTCTGAAAGGAAAATTAATGTTGTCATGAAACTTGGTGCCAAAACATTTGTGAATGTGTGGTTTCTATCTATCGTAAATTCAATGTATTTCCAAACTAATTAATTTAATCTCTCTCCTATCTCTGAATAATGATTTTGTTTTATCAGTAATGCATGTTTAATTTGTTTTTAATATTTTTTTTAGTCAAGGGATTCCGTTCAGACTATTCTATTTTTTTACTCTTCTATTTCATCTTTTTATCATTTAATAATGCTGACTTATTTCTGTTTTCTTCTTTTTATTTTCTTTTATTTACCAAAGAATCATTGTATCTTTACTTTCCAACAGCTTTTTTGCCACAAACAACAAATGGAATCATGAAATGAAATAATGTTCAAGCATAAAATACTTAAACATGAAACCATTTTCAATACCACCAGGATGTCAAAAGTAAACCCCTATTTCCTTTTGTCCTGACGGGCACCCCTAGCGAGTCAGATCTCTGTGTGGGCCGACGTCCCAGAGTTACTGATTAAAACGTTTAGGTCAATGCAGTTTATTTTGTTCCTGTTCAGTTCAACTTCCTGTTCCTGTCATTATTATGAAATACGCTCTGTGAATAGTAGCACACCTGAAATCAGATATCCCAACAGTCAACTGATATTTACGGAATTGTACTAACTTCCCGTCTGGGATGAATAGTACATCATTAATAGTACATCTTACAGCTCCATAAAACAACGATTGATTTCACTGGTAATGAGAAAAAACTCATTCCATCTCCCTTTTGTAATATCCCTGACAAGGCCTTTGCTGTTCACTTGAACTAAAACATCATTTAAAAGTCCAAACAAGAACAAGCTGATCAGTAGAAGTTAGTTTCAGGTAGACCTCAGGTTTAGAAGACCTGGGGCGGAGTATCACACCTTTGGATCGGCTTGCTGTGGAGATCCAGATGGTTGGCTCTAAATCCTGAAGCTGCCTTTCACCTGCTGGGAACCTGGAGTTCAGCCTCGGTCCCCAGAACTGGAGAAAGCAGAGAGAGAGACAGGGTGAAACAGACAGACAGGACGAAACATGACAGACAGGTCTGGGGGCCTGGTTTATGGTGAATATATTCAGACAAACGCAGGCTGGGCCGGGATTTTACAAATATGTACAAAACAGATCCTGAATCAGCTCCATGTTTTACTGTTCTCACATTACACCACACACACACACACACACACACACACACACACACACAATACAAACTGTGCTTTTCTTACAGGCCCCAGCGTCATGGCAACAAAACCTGAGAATCTGATTATAAAATACTTTGCATTATTTCTAATCTCAGGCTTTCGTTAACAGATCCCTGAACATAAGCGATTCTACTGAGTTACTATCCAACAACCCTTTAATACCACCATAAACACAGAGAATATGACTGAATGTTATTGTAAAATATAAAAAAATGGCTAACTAGCTGCCACAAAACAGCTCAACAAATCTTGAGAATCACGATCTACCTAACCCTCACTTCTCAAGCCGCAGATACGACACAGCTAACAAAACCGACCCGTTTCTGTCAACAGATGAAATTGACTGAATTAAACAGAAACGTTTTACAAAAATGACCTGAATTCCCCATGAACATATTTAACAAGAAGTCACGCCCCAACACACACACACACACACACACACACACACACACAGGCAGCCGATGGTATCGTGTCAGTCGATGAATTCATCCCCTGCTGTCGTCCTTTTGACCAGAGCAACTTGACCGGGTTGAGGATGGAATGAACCATATCAACCAAGACATGAAGGAGGCCGAGAAAAATTTAAAAGATTTAGGGAAATGCTGTGGTCTGTTCATATGTCCGTGTAACAAGTAGGTACTGACTGCCCTGGAGCACATGACATCTGTGGTGGTGGCGTCCCCCCCCCCCCTCCCCCCCGTTCTTCCTTTACTTTGGTTTTTACTTTTCTTTCTTCTGTTTTTTATTCTGTCACAGTGAGTGTCTGAAGCTGTTGTCTTCTCTCCTTTGTCCTCTCTCTCTCTCTCTCTCTCTCTCTCTCTCTCTCTCTCTCTGTCTCTCCTTATCTCTCTCTCTCTCTCTCTGTCTGTCTCTCCTTATCTCTCTCTCTCTCTCTGTCTGTCTCTCCTTATCTCTCTCTCTCTCTCTCTGTCTCTCCTTATCTCTCTCTCTCTCTCTCTGTCTGTCTCTCCTTATCTCTCTCTCTCTCTCTGTCTGTCTCTCCTTATCTCTCTCTCTCTCTCTGTCTGTCTCTCCTTATCTCTCTCTATCTATCTATCTCTCTCTATATATCCTCATCTCACTCTTTATCCTTATCTCTCTCTCTCTCTCCTCTATCTCTCCATCTCTCTCCCTCCTCTATCTCTCCATGTCTCTCTCTCTCCTCTGTCTCTCCATGTCTCTCTCCCGTGCCGTGTGGTGGGGAACTGACTTGTGTTAATCAGAACAACTGGAACGCATCGAAGAGGGCATGGACCAAATCAATAAGGACATGAAGGATGCAGAAAAGAATTTGAACGATCTAGGGAAATTCTGTGGTCTGTGCTCCTGCCCCTGTAACAAGTAGGTGTTGCCTGCCTGCCTGCCCGCCACTCAAAACCCCTAACCAAACGACAGGGCCAAATGACATCATAACGGACAAATCAGTAAAGCCCACCCAGACTTTAGGCCCCACCCACCTCACACAGGCAGACACCACCTGGATTGGCATTCTAGCATAATCATGATTCATAAATTCATATACACACACACACACACACACACACACACACATATTACTGATATATATATATATACACACACACACACCCACACACACACATATTACTGACATATATATATACACACACACACACACACACACACACACATTACTGACTATACAGATACAGATGGACACACACACACACACACACACACACACACACACGTGATTACTGACTATACACACAGTAGATACCACACACACAAACACACGCATATTACTACCACATTCAGACTATAGACAGATACCATAGACAAACACACTCATATGCACATAAACACACATGATTATGACTACACACAGATAACACACACACACACACACACACACACACACACAGCTCTTCCAGAAGTGTGTTAGAACGACGGGGATCCTGGTTCTAAGATGGTTCTGGAAGCTAGTTGCTAGCTCTGCCTGCTAGCTCCTCGTCTGCATGGGCTCCTATTAGCATCTCTTAGCATCTCTTAGCATCTCCTAGCATCTCCACCGCCGCTGTAGCATCTAGCAGGACCCCCCCCCCTCCCGTAGAGCGACCATACTCCTGGGAATGAGCGGTGCATGTTTCAGAGAATGCTCATGCATGACCGCGCCCCCACAGCCCCCCCACGCTCTGGTCAGGATGCTTGTTGCTAACGACGACGAGGAGTTGGATGAGGAGGATCCGAGAGGAAGAGTTGCTATAGGTAGGGTAGGGTATAGAGTTGCTATAGGTAGGGTATAGAGTGGCTATAGGTAGGGTATAGAGTTGACGTTTTGTTATTTTAGGCCTAAAAAACCTTTAGTTCAGATCATTTCAACAACATAATGATGAAACTCTATACAAATATGTATTATTACATTTTATATTAGTGCCTTATTTAGAGCGAATAAAGTCCCAGTTCTTCACATTGAATATGTAGACTTAGCATAGCATAGCATAGCACAACGTAGTGTAGCATCGTACAGCATACCATAACATAGTATAGCATATAGTAGCTTAGCATAGTGTAACATAGCATAGTATAAAATAGCATAGCATAAAATAGCATAGTGTGGGCTGTTTTTTTCAGAGCCTTTCACAAACATGGGTCAGAGAGGGGAATATGTTTTAAGGGCCATTAAAGATAATTAAGTTACCATTAAGATGAGCTACACTATGCTAGGTGTAAAATCATCCTAGTGTAGTAGCAATATTTATTGATGATTTATAGATTGATAGATGTGTGTGAATATCAGATGGGCACTACCCTGCCATGGAATCCATAACTCAATCACATTCCAAATACTATATTAATATTTATGATATTATATATTGATTGTGTAAATATATTCACTATGTACATGTATGAACACAGACAGACAGACACAGTATATCCAGGCAGGGCTTTGGGAGGACCAGAGTTCTACTTCCTCCAGTCTGTCTGACTTCCTGTTTCCTTTCTTTGTCCTTCCGTCGGTTTGTTTTTTATACTTTTCAGTTGTTTTTTTTGCTGTTTTATTTCTCGTGGCCTTAAGCGTCGTCTGCCGATGTGAGCGTCCTGTCAGTGTGTGTGTGTGTGTGTGTGTCCCATCCTGTCACACGCTGTTCTCTGTTACCATGGTAACCCTGGGATGGATGCGGGGGGTGTTGGGGTTTTAAGACGCTCAGAATGCATGTTAACATTCTACCTGATCTGAGCCTTAGCATACTGAACTAATGCTATATACCTAGGAGATATAACATGCTAGTAGCCATAGCACTTAGCTAGCTAGTTAGAACTATGTGCTACTAGCCGTAGCACCTATCTAGCTAGCTAGGAGCCCATGCTAGTAGCTATAGCACCTAGCTGTCTAGCTAGCTAGGAGCCCATGCTAGTAGCCATAGCACCTAGCTAGCTAACGACCTAGCTAACAGCTCGTGCCTGCTGCGCTTTGCTTGATGTAGACCTGAAGCCTGCGGGTCCAAAGCGATGCACTGAATGCATGAAAATCAAACAAGAGCCAGTGTTGTGTTGAGCAGAACACAGACAGTCCACTCACACCTCCTCCTCCTGCTGCTGCTCCTCCTCCTCCTCATCGCGGCAGGATGAAGAGCGGCGGCAGCAAAGCGTGGGGGAACAACCAGGACGGCGTGGTGGCTAGCCAGCCGGCGCGCGTGGTGGATGAACGCGAGCAGATGGCCATCAGCGGAGGATTCATCCGCAGGTAAGACCTCACCTGGGGCGAGAGATGAGTACAGAGACTAGGAAAGAGAGAATGAGAGAGAGAGGAGCACAGATACTGGGGGAGGGAGGGAGGGAGAGAGAGAGAGAGAGCTAGAGAGAGAGAGAGAGAGACAGAGAGCGAGATTTATGGCTTTGGCAATGTAAATGTTTATTTTCCATGCCAATAAAGCTCTTTAGAATTTAATTGAATTGCAGAGAGAGAGATAAAGGGTGAGGGATTAGAGAGAGAGAGAGAGAGAAGAAAAGAACAAAGGTAGAGGGAGAAAAGGAAATCGGTCTGGAAAGGAAAAATGGAGGCAAGTTAATATTCTAAGAACGGTTTCTGTGTGTGTGTGTGTGTGTGCGTGTGTGTGTGTGTGTGTGTGTGTGTGTGTGTGTGTGTGCGCAGGGTAACGGACGACGCCCGGGAGAACGAGATGGATGAGAACCTTGAGCAGGTGGGCGGGATCATCGGGAACCTGCGTCACATGGCCCTGGACATGGGCAACGAGATCGACACACAGAACCGGCAGATAGACAGGATCATGGAGAAGGTCAGCATACCATAATATACACGAGATCATACACTGATATACACACATGTACCATGATATATACTAGATCATATACTGATATACACACACTTACTTACTTACTATAATATACACTAGATCATATACTAATATGTACACACACACATCGAGTACGGATGGGAAATGGATCGGGCACCCCAGGCACTAGCCATGCCTCTATGTCTAGATTTAGAACACATAGCATAGCATAACATAGCATGGAATAACATAGCATAACAAAGCATACATAGCATACACTCTGCAACATAGCAGAGCATAACATTTTTATGTCATTGGTCCGGCATTTGGTTTCTCCATTGGTCGGATTTTGACAATGTGCCTGTGCGGCAACCTTCCGGATGAGTGTGACCTGAGTGTGACCTGAACCCAGAGAGACCAAGTGTACTGTACTGACGTCCCGACCCGCTGCTCTCTCTCGCCCCCTGCAGGCCGACTCCAACAAGACCAGGATCGACGAGGCCAACCAGCGCGCTACAAAGATGCTGGGCAGTGGCTAGACTCCCGGCACGCCGCCTGGCGTGGCGTGGGGGTCTGTGTCCGCGCCACGCCGCCCCATCAACACGTTCAGACATGCTTTCATCATGGTATTGACCTCCTGGTTTGCACACATGCACATATCACCCCCCCCCCCCCAACCCTAACCTTAACCCTAACCCTAAACCTAACCCTAACCCTAAACCTACCCCCCCCCCACTGTTAAAGTTGTTCTGTGTCGTCTGTCTGGCTTTTTTCAAGATGGTTGTCCTGGTAACAAGTTTTCTTATGCTTGGTATTTCCTTCTTTCCAAAGGTTGTATATAGTGTCGATGGTTTTTAATCCTCTTACTGAAATATATATATATAGATATATATATATACCATATATTATATTATATCAATATATATATACATATAATAGCACACTGTTCTGAAAGACGTGTAACTGGAATGCTTGACAAGCGGTATGTTTGGGTTATTTTCAGTATGGTCCTCGTAAAACTGTTTCCATTTAGCTGCTGTCATTCTCCTTATTTACAGTCGGCATGAGAGAGAGAGAGGAGGAGGAGGAGGAAGATCTCTCCTTCTCGTTCTCCGAAAGCGGTTTAGTCGATGGGGGGGGGGCAGGGCCTAAGGAGCCTCTTGACCAATCGGAAAGCCCCATCCTCGCTCATGTTAGCTAGCCTCTGTATCTGTGTTAGACATTGCATTCCAAGTAACGTGGCCCGTGTGTTTTCTGCATGACCAATGGTAGATTATTAAAGTCTTATCAATAAAAACCTGTGGGGAAAAGGATATCTAAAAAATAAATAGCTAACATGGCTGTGTGGAGGAAAGGCATGTTCAGTATTAATGTGTCCCGTCCATAACCTGCAAGTTACCATAGTGCCAGCTGTGTGTCTCAGTATATCCAGCCACCGTGGTCATCTCGTTGTAAATGAAATGCAAAAAGGGATCAAAAACGTGGAGAGATTGGAGTGAAAGGAGGACTTTGGCTCCAGGAAGTAGAGGTGTTTTCTAAGTGCAGGGAGTGGGGGCCGCCGGGGGTCTGTAACATAGGGTTTGGATGCAGAATCAAAATAGTTAAAAAATGAAAACAAACCGTTTGCAATGTAAAGCAAAGACGCATATTTCTGAGAGACCTTACTTTTATAAGAAGACTGTACCTGTTAGTTAACTCCTCCTGTGTGCTTTGTTATTGGTAATAAACATATGAATAATATGAGTAAATAACAGCAATACCAATTATACTCAAAACATGACAAAAGGGTTTTTTCTTGCTTCTGTACTTTAGAGCTATGCGCACCAAATGGCCGAGCTGTGGAGTAGTTAGCCTGAATGACAACACGTAGGTCCGACTGTGAGTTAGCTGTCCTCAACGCATGTGAAACTACCACTTCCTCTCTGTGTTCCGTCCCGTGTGCCGTGGTGGACTTTTTGTAGCTAGCTGAATTGATTAAAAGTTATGAACCCTCGTCCCGCCTCCGTCTCCTTCTTTCCTGCTTGTCAATCAAACCCGACGTGCTGTTTTTAACGTCACAATCGGGAACACATCGAATATAATATGTTCTTCTCTCTCTCTTGTATCTCCTGAGTGTTTTTAGGAGACAATACTAGTACTTTAGACAATACTTTAGCTTTGTGCAGTTTAGACATGATGTGATCAATTTAAAATATCTTATGAAACGGTACAGTTTGTCACGGACATGATCGTCTACATGTCCTCGTCCTTTAGAGTTAGGAGGTGTCCTGTCATGTGGGCCTGGGGAGATATAGTAGAACTGAGTTGTTACTCGTCAGGGTTACCTGCATCACACCGAAGGTAAATAAAAGGCCTTATGTGTCCTCAATAATATCTATGTTATCTTTAATAATCATAACTAGATTTACCAAACACCACATGAAACAGCGTGTCACTAGTCTAAACAGTGTTGTGATTGGTACACAAGTCTGAGTGGGCGGGGCATAAGCTTCCAAATAGGGGGCAGGATAGCCAGAGTCAAATGGTTAGGTTCTGGGTTTGATCCCCAATGTCCTCAGTCTACCTTTGGGAATCATCCTAGAGCAAGATGACCCCTACCTGCTCCTTAATGACCTGTCTCTGTACTGTCTAACCCCTACCTGCTCCTTAATGACCTGTCTCTGTACTGTCTAACCCCTACCTGCTCCTTAATGACCTGTCTCTGTACTGTCTAACCCCTACCTGCTCCACAATGACCCATCTCTGTACTGTCTAACCCCTACCTGCTCCTTGATGAGCCGTCTCTGTCTCTTTGGATAAAAGTGTCTGACTGAATCGTAAATCATAATATTGATCACATCTCCGGGGTGTCCGCTAAGTACTACCGCTATCACCCATCACACCCAGAAGGATCAATAAACACCCCTCCCCCATCCCCCCTCACCTCACCTTGCGGTCTGGAGGGGGAGGTAGTGGGGGAGGTTATGGGAGGAGGTGAGTTCTGGACCGAGGAGGAGAAGCAGATTACTTTCATCTCAACCCGAGGGAGTAACTGTAAAAACAACCAGGAAATATCAGACCTCTATCATTCATTCATGATCCACTGTTTGACCCCTAGGGGTCAACAAGGCTGCTGTGACCTTCAGTGTCCTCCTGCTGCGCTGAGGAATGTTGGGTAACAGTGACACCTCGTGGTAGACGTAAAATAGTACAGTTAAGGGCAACCCGTGTGCATATATCTCAAATAAATATTTAGTCCGTAGTTCTTGTTAATGCTTAACAAATGAATCAGATCATACATATCATTGTAGTTGTGCAGTGTCCACTGAGACACATACCTAGATGTCTATAGGCCTATATTCTTGGTATAGTATTGCATAGACAGATAGATATGCAGTATGCAGTAAAAACGAGCTTGTAAACCAGCACTGCCGGGTATACACTAGCAGGTGTTTATGGTGGCTAGCTAGATGTAGCAGATAACAGTTCATCTCTTTCTGCTCTTTGATCCCTTACACTATAACGGCAATAATAATACGCCCTGACTTCTGCCCTTCAACCCTCTCCAACACCTACTGGCTGAAGATATGTTACTTTATGGAAACCAGTTATTAAGGTAACTCAAACATTTGGGTGGACTTCCAGGCAGAGCCAAATGTGCATGGTTCATCCAGTAGGTCTATGATGGTCTACATATTGTAGGTCTGTGGTCATTAATAACACACAACCACCAACCTTCTTCAGCTAAGCTTATTTCTAATCATGCACTGACTCTGCGGCCACCACAGTACAAAACTGTCACAATACAGGCAGAATGTTTAGGCTCTTAATGGACTGGACGGCAGGTCCGACCGTGGACTGTTCAATTAGTTTATTGCCTTCCACTCAGCCCCCATCCTCCGGCGCTGTGTCGCGTCACGGGGCAAGTGGGCGGGGCGCGGCCGTGATTGACACCACGCAGAGTTCTCTCCAGCTCGCGCACTGTTGTTCTGCTTCCACAAAATGGCTGTTGTTGTGTGGGATGGGGAATAGACCGCCGCCTTCCACCTAGAGGAGGACGACCGGGAACACCAGATCTCTTCCCGCCGCCGGGAAGTCAAGACGCCTCGACCCGCGCCCAACGTCTCGTTTCCCGCCGGCGTCGTTTACACGGTGAATATGAAGACAGCGTTCCTGACGCTGCGTCCGCGATGACTTTGATTGACAGTTGTCACGGAGTGGCGCGTTATTGATTTGTTGTTGCGGGAAAGCAAAGTAGTGCGCTCGGATTTATATGATATTTTATGTAGTTTTATATAATGTGATAATATTTCTGTTTGTGATAAATTGTTGAATGCGCCTGTGTCGTTAGACGGGGTGACGATATAACGACAACGTTATCAGGTTATTACGAAGGTACTGTGTTAAAATGTAAACGTCGTTTTGGATACAGGATATTATTCATAGCGAAGGGGAGGGTGTGTGTGTGTGTGTGTGTGTGTGTGTGTGTGTGTGTGTGTGTTAAAATGACCTTGCAGCCACAACGTAAGCCGATGCGATGTAAAGGTGTGAATCCATTTCGACCTGCATCAGATGGGCTCAATGTAACGGAATGTGCAGCTCTTTCCGTTTGAAATGTGATTATGTTGAACATCTAGCGCCGGATCTCAGTCAAATGTCAAATGGGGTTTTTGTATGCATTCTAAAATTGATTTAAGTCGTTTTGTCAATCACATTATTCAGAAAATTGTTGCACCGAAATGTGGTCTAAAACTGGATTAATGAACGCGTGTGGCGAGATTTTCAGACGTGCAATCTAAACTCGTTGTTATGCAGAATTCAGACAGTCTATTATCTGTCATTTCAACGCATTCCTCCGAATCAGGGTATGTGGGTCGATAGACAGGCCGTGGGCGGTCCGTGATACATAATTCATGTCTTTACAGCAGTCACACATGTCTCGGGTAAAGATGCACAACAGCACCACCAGTGGCCGTTATTAGAAACGCAGCCAGACTTACCGAAAATGTTTTTAAATACATTATGGGATGGAATACCGTGCAGAGAGGGAGGTGGGGAGGTAGGGAGGTGGGGAGGTAGGGAGGTGGGGAGGGAGGTAGGTAGGGAGTCTTCTTCGTGCTTTGCTTTTAATGTCTAGGATGCCTGGTGCTTTTCTTTTCCCGTTTGAAATATTTCCAATAAATAATATATAGTATTATATATGTACAGACACATACAACAATAAACATACATAAATACATATATATTATTTATTCTATTATTATACATAAAAAAGCAGAGTCTGTCTGCCTGCCTGCCTGACAGACAGAAAGACAGACAGGTCCTGGGTTGAAGACTGTTGCTGACAGAATTCCTGACATCTAAGAAATGTCAACACTCCCTGGCTGATGCGCTAATAGAGCTCGCACTGCTATCTTCAAACACCCTGCTGTTCCATATCACGGCTAACGCCTTTGTACAGCTAGCTCTCTCCTTTCTACCGATAACCTAGCAGTTAGCTCTCTCCTCTCTGTCTAGCTTGGCAGATAGCCCTGCCTTATCTCTAAAGATAGCCCGGTAGCTAGCTCTCTACAAACATCTCTCTCATCTCTCTAGCTAGCCTGTTGGCAAGCACTCTTAACTCTACAGTCTGGCAGCTAGCTCCCTCTGCTATAGCCAGCCTGCTAGCTAGTGCGCATTAGCGCCACACTCCACATTGGAAACCAAAAACAAATCATCCATCCACTTGGACGAGATCTGTCAATCACCATTCTGACCCCCCCCCCCGCAGAGCCGTAACCATGGATACCACCACGTCCATCAAGATGACAACGCTGGCGATCCAGAACCTGTTCAGCTACGTGGAGGAGGAGAACCTGAGTGCCCTGAAGTCACACCTGGACCGCTTCAAGGAGGTCGACGGCCGGAGTGACGTGAGTACACACCAGTCTTCATCAGACCTTCATTGTTGCCTTCATCCTCCTCCTCATCATCACACCCACATCTTCATCTTCATCATTATCACCACCCTCATCTTCCTCATTATCTTTATCATCACCCTCATCTTCATCATATTTATCATCACCTTCATCTTCATCATCATCATCATCATCATCAGCTTCCTGTACAGCACACCTTCATCCAGAACCAACACCACACATCCACCTGAAACAGAAATCATATACATATATACACATATACATATCTATCTATAGTTATTGATATTGTGTGTGTGTGTGTGTGTGTGTGTGTGTGTGTGTGTGTGTGTAACAGAATGGTCAGACTCCCCTGATGCTGGCCTCTGAGCAAGGCAGCCTGGAGATTGTCCAGGAGCTGATCAGGAGGGGAGCCAACGTCAACCTAGACGACGTGGTAATCAATCAATCTATCAAATCAATAATCAATAATCTATCCACTGTAGCTATCTGTCTGTCTATCTACCCATCTTATCTACTCTATCGATTCATCTTTTCTCTCTCTCTCTCTCTCTCTCTCTCTCTCTCTCTCTCGATAATGCACTTATTGGAAGTCGCTTTGGATAAAAGCATCTGCTAAATGACTGTAATGTAATGTAATGTAATGTGTCTTCTATCTATCTTTCTACTGTATCCATCTATCTCTATCTATCTTTAATCT
>OOFB01033219.1:18870-42817 GCA_900323305.1 Trachyrincus murrayi | reverse complement strand
GGGCCACGCCCCTGTGCACATGTGGGAGATGATGCATGTTTTGGCAGGCGGCAGTGATGACACAATGATCTAAAGCAAATACATAACTTGTAACTACTCTCTCTGTCTATCTACCCATCTTATCTACTCTATCGATCTCATCTTTTCTCTCTCTCTCTCTCTCTCTCTCTCTCTCTCTCTCTCTCTCTCTCTCTCTCTCTCGATAATGCACTTATTGGAAGTCGCTTTGGATAAAAGCATCTGCTAAATGACTGTAATGTAATGTAATGTAATGTGTCTTCTATCTATCTTTCTACTGTATCCATCTATCTCTATCTATCTTTAATCTCTTATCTGTCCATATCTTTCTATCAACTCTACATCTCTATCTATCTCTCCATCCATCTCTCTCTATGTATATGTATCTCTAGCCTTCTGTCCATCTGCTATCCCTCCCTCTATCTGGGACACAGCCTCTAACATATTGAACAGAGCTGAATTTAATGGGGGTTTTCCAGGGAGGAGGTTTCCATGGCAACAAGGTATCCGTGTGTTGCTATGGTAACAGCCTCCCCCTTTCTCTCCCCTCCCCCAGGACTGCTGGTCTGCTCTGATCTCGGCAGCCAAGGAGGGTCACCTGGAGGTAGTGAAAGAGCTGCTGGAGAACAGTGCCTACCTGGAGCACAGAGACATGGTACAGAAAACATACTACATACTAACAACATACTAACTACATACAAAATACTAACAACATGCATACCTGGAGCACAGAGACATGGTACACATAACATACTAACAACATGCATACCTGGAGCACAGAGACATGGTACACATAACATACTAACATACTAACTAGTCATAGTGTAACATACTAACAAGTCCACACCCTAACCACTAGACTACCCTGCCCCCACATACAGTCTACATGTACCCATAAGACATTGGTGTGTATTTGAGGACAGTGTATAGTGTGGGAAATCCCTCGGACTGGTACATGTATGAGAGGAGTTCTGTTATCACCGTGGAGACCAGAGTCCTTAGTATTCAGAACCTTGGTGCTTCGGTACGGTCACCGCGGCAACCACCCAACCTAGGTTCCAATCCTCAGCAGCCATAGAGTCTCTGGTTACCTAGCAACTGGGAGGAGCCAGAAGTCTTTTGGGTGCTGTCAGAATGAATGTGAGAACCAAACCAGGCCGAGTAGAAGGCATTGACTGATTCACAAATTAATCAATAAAACTGGAGCTGAAACATTGATAGATGGATAGATAGATATTTTTTATAGATGTATTGGTCTATAATGTCATTGAACAGATATTAATCTATAATGTCATTGAACATTAATCTATAATGTTATTGAACAGGTATTAATCTATACTGTTATTGAACAGATATTGATCTACAATGTCATTGAACAGTTATTAATCTATAATATTATGTATTGAACAGGGTGGCTGGACAGCCCTCATGTGGGCTGCTTATAAAGGTCGCGTGGAGGTCACCCAGCTTCTACTGGAGAATGGAGCCAACCCCAACACTACAGGACAGGTAACACACGCACACGCACGCACACACACAATATAGTAGGTTTTTGCTGATCACTTAACCAAGATATTATTAACCTCACATTCTGTCTGTCTCTCTACCTGTCTGTCTCTCTACCCATCTCCATCTGTCTGTCTCTCTACCTGTCTCTCTACCTGTCTCTCTACCTGTCTCGCTACCTGTCTGTCTACCTGTCTGTCTGCAGCAGTACAGTGTGTATCCTATCATCTGGGCAGCTGGGCGAGGTCATGCTGACATCGTCAAACTGCTCCTGGAAAACGGAGCCAAGGTCAACTGTTCTGACAAGGTGAGCTAGCACCAGTTAGCATCAGCTTCCATCCACTAACATCAGTTAGCATTACCTTCCATCCGCTAACATCAGTTAGCATTGGATTCCATCAGTTAGCATCAGTTAGCATTCGCTTCTATCCGCATCAATTATATTTAACATCTGCCAGTTAACATCAGTTACAAGCAGCTACAATCAGCTATGGTCAGCTAACATTAGCTAATACCTGTGTGTGTGTGTTACAGTACGGCACCACTCCTCTGATCTGGGCATCCAGGAAGGGTCACTTTGACAGCGTTATGCACCTGCTGGAGAACGGAGCTGACGTTGACCAGGAGGGGGCGGTATGTACACTCTCACTATACATATATATATACTGTATATGTACACTTTCACTATATATATATATATACTGTATATGTACACTCTCACTATATATATGTACACTGTATGTGTACACTTTCACTATGCATATATATGTATATACTGTATAGGCTACAGTGTTACTGATGCTACAGTGTTAACGTTGGCACGGGCCACTAAGCTGTACCTGTGGTTGCGGTCCAGAACTCCATGACGGCACTGATCGTGGGGGTGAAGGGCGGCTTCATCGACGTGGTGAAGGAGCTGCTGAAGAGGAACCCCAACGTCAACATGACGGACAAGGACGGAAACACGGCGCTGATGATCGCTGCCAAGGAGGGCCACACGGAAATCGTCCAGGACCTGCTGGACGCCGGAACATACGTCAACATCCCAGACCGGGTCAGAACACAAACCAGAACCACACCTGGCCCTGGCTAGTACACAACACCATGCCACAGCGTTCACCAACTCAACCAACTCAGACAAACTAGCATCACTCACCCAACTAGCATCATGTCAACAAACTAGCATCACTCACCCAACTAGCACCATGTCAACAAACTAGCATCACTCAACAAACCAGCATCAGTCACCCAACTAGCATCATGTTAACGAACTAGCATAACTCAACCAACTAGATAACTCAAACAACTAGCACAACGCTAACCAACTTGCATAATGTTAACCATTACCGACGAGCATAACTCACCCATTTCAGTAATAATAAATAGTAAATAATAACCACACAGTGAAGTTGCGTACCACGTGGGTTCAGAATGTGTTTAATCCGTTTGACGGTATCTAAACTCTAACTCTAAGTGTGTGTCTTCCTACCAGAGTGGGGACACGGTCCTCATCGGGGCAGTGAGGGGAGGCCACGTGGAGATCGTGAAAGCTCTGCTCCATAAGTACGCAGACATCGACATCAGAGGACAAGTGAGGACCACAATCACACACACATGAAGGTCCCCACAAAACACTCTTTCACGGAGGGTGTGTGAACCAGAGTTAGCGTGAGAATTGGGATGTGATTGGCCGAGCTTGGCCGTGCTTGTCTGTGATTGGCTGTGCGTTGCTGTTCAGGAGAATAAAACGGCGCTGTACTGGGCCGTGGAGAAGGGGAACGCCACGATGGTCCGAGATATTCTGCAGTGTAACCCTGACACAGAGAACTGCACCAAGGTACCTGTCTGTCTGTCTGTCTGTCTATGGGACAGGGTGTTTGACTCCCAGCCAAAAGGTTCTGGGTTCGAACCCCAATGTCCTCAGTCTACCTGTAGGGATCCGAGCAAGACACCCCCTAACCCCGACCTGCTCCTTAATGACATGGATCTTAAAAAGACATTCCGATGCTATGCTCTCTCTCTCTAGGATGGAGAGACTCCTCTGATCAAAGCTACTAAGATGAGGAACATAGACATTGTTGAGCTGCTGCTGGATAAAGGAGCTAAAGTTTCAGCGGTGGACAAGGTAAACATCACCCAGTATTTCCAGTTAACCTGCCAGACACAACAAACAGTATAAATGTTAAAGAGTAACTCACTCGAAAACCAAACAACAGCAACAGCACCGTTACTGGTGAGACAGGTTATTACAATTAAAATAAGGTGTGACATCCAATATTGGTGTTGTATATACTTAGATTTTAGTATTTGGTTTCTGAAGAATACAAATACGAATCTATCTATCTATAATAATGCAATTTTCATTAAAGTATTACAAAAAAGTAAAAAAGTATTAGTTTCATTTTCCAAACTAGGAGCTTTTACTGTGGAGGTGTCTTCCAGCTTCCCGTTTCCTGTGTTTCAGAAAGGAGACACCCCCCTCCACATCGCCATCCGGGGACGGAGCCGGCGTCTGGCAGAGCTGCTGCTGCGGAACCCTAAAGATGGCCGCCTCCTGTACAGGCCCAACAAGGCTGGCGAGACGCCCTACAACATCGACTGCAGCCACCAGAAGAGCATCCTCACTCAGATCTTTGGAGCCCGTGAGTCTGGATCCATTAGTCAGCTTGCCACCATCTGAATCTATTAGTCGTCCTGATGACAGATTCAGATGGTATTGATGTGTCTATTTGTCATCCTGAATCAATTGGTCAGCCTGATGACAGACACACATCAATATAATCTGAAATCAATTAATCAGCCCGCTATGATCTGAATCTATTAGTCGTCCTGATACCATCCTGATGAAAGAACATAATGACATATTATGTTTCTGTGTGTGTATATGTATATCTATACGTATATGAATATATTTCTATATGTGTGTGTGCAGGCCACCTGTCTCCATCAGAGTGCGATGGGGACATGCTGGGCTATGACCTGTACAGCAGTGCCCTGGCGGACATCTTGAGTGAGCCCACCATGCAGCCGCCCATCTGCGTGGGGCTGTACGCCCAGTGGGGCAGCGGGAAGTCCTTCCTGCTCAAGAAGCTAGAGGGTGAGTAGCTAACTGGCTAACTAGCTAGCTAGCCACCTGCTGTAGCAATGCTAAATAACCCAGGCTAACTAGCCACCTATAGGAGCCCTTATAAAGACCCCAGGCTAACTAGCCAGCTTCCTGGTGCAGCAATGCTAAAGACCCCAGGCTAACTAGCTAGCTACCTGCTGGAGCAATGCTAAAGACCCCAGGCTAACTAGCTAGCTACCTGCTGGAGCAATGCTAAAGAGCACAGGCTAACTAGTTAGCTACCTTCTGGAGCAATACTCAATATACCAGGCTAACTAGCTAACTAGCCACCTATAGGAGCCCTTGTGAAGACCCCTTGCTGTAGCTAGCTAGATACCTGTAGGATGGTGTCAGTGAAATGCTAATATCTCCTCTCTTTTCCTCACTCCCTCTCCCTTTACTCCCCCTCTTGTCCTCTCCCCTCCTCTCCCAGATGAGATGAAGACATTTGCTGGCCAGCAGGTGGAGCCCTTGTTCCAGTTCTCCTGGCTGGTGGTGTTCCTCTCTCTCCTGCTGTGTGCCTCGGTCGCCCTGGTGCTGGGCTTCACCGTGGACCCCAAGCTAGCCATGGCCGTGTCCCTCAGCCTGCTGGCCCTGCTCTACCTCTTCTTCGGTGAGGACTCACTAGTCATAAAGTCCTGGTGTCGACACAGCACTTAGTCAGCTGATCTCATAAATGTTCCATATTCTATTGGTGGTTCTAATGGTTCCATAGTGGTGGTTCTAAAGGTTCTATATTCTACATTCTAGTGGTGGTGTACTTCGGCGGGCGTCGTGAAGGGGAGAACTGGACGTGGGCGTGGGTTCTGAGCACCCGCCTGGCCCGTCACCTTGGTTACCTGGAGCTGCTGCTGAAGCTGATGTTCGTCACGCCCCCTGACCTGCCGGAACAGAGCACCCGGGCACTTCCTGTCAGGTGACCTAACACAGCCTTGCCGTGTTTGTGTTTGTGTTGCTGGTCTCACTGAACATGGCACCCATCACCCTCCTCACAGCCTTTCTCAAGGTTTCTCCCCTCTGGGTTTGGGGGGTTTCTCCTTTAGGTCCTTTAGGGGGCTGAGGGTTAGGGGGGGTCGTATAATGCGGGTTTTCGTATAATGCGGGTATAATGGGTTTTACAGGTTCTTATTTACGGACTACAACCGACTGTCCAGCGTGGGAGGAGAGACGTCCATGGCGGAGATGATCGCTACTCTGTCAGACGCCTGCGAGACCGAGTTCGGTTTCCTAGCAGCCAGACTCTTCAGGGTCTTCAAGACGGAGGACACTCAAGGTACCTGTCTGTCCACCTGTCTGTCCGTTCCTCTGTCTGTCTGTCTGTCTGGCTAATAGTTGGCCTTCTTGTGTATTGATGTTTAGATGATGCTGTGAGGGTGGGTGCAGGATAGTCTAGTAGTGGTTAGAGTGTTTGACTCCCACCTGGAAGGTTGTGGGTTCGATCGCCAATGTCCTCAGTCTGCCTGTAGGCATCCTAGAGCAAGATGCCCCCTGACCCCTACCTGCCCCTCAATGGATCGGAATTCACTGTAGGTCGCTTTGAATAGAAGTGTCTGATAAACGACTAAATAGTAAATAAATAGATGATGTTGTGGATCTAGCTGTGTAGACGTCATCTCAGAGAGCTAAGTATCTTCTAGATCTCTAGATCTCCAGGTGTGTCTTCAGGTCGTCTGATCGCCTCTGGTTCCTCCTCAGGGAAGAGGAAGTGGAAGAAGACGTGCTGCATCCCGTCCTTCGTCCTCTTCCTCTTCATCCTGGCGTGTCTGATCACCGGCCTGGCGCTGCTGGCCGTGTTCCGGCTGCAGCGGGACAACCAGACGGTGAACGCGGTGCTGGTGGCCGTGGCCAGTGTGGTGGGTCTAGCCCTGCTGCTCAACTGCCGCACGTGGTGGCAGGTGACCGACTCGGTGCTCCACTCCCAGAGGAAGAGGCTGCACAGCGCCGCCAACAAGATGCACAAGCTGAAGAGCGAGGGCTTCATGAAGGTGAGAGGACCTGATGGAGCACAACGCCTGGATCTCCTGGCATTATGTCTTCTGTTAGACTAAGGAAGTTGCTTCCTTACTGCATGTTCTAAACAGTGGTCCAGTGTAGCTCGACTGGCAAGCGTGACATTAACAGTGCCGTGCGTGGCAGGTCACGTGTGCAGTCATGGACACTTTGGATAAGAGCATCCACCATATGGCAGATATATTTATTTATCTAAACGTGTACCTTCCTCACATGCTCTACGAGAAGCTCTGACCTCCTCCTCATTCTGCTCCTCCTGCTCTTCCTCCTCCTGCTCCTCCTCCTCCTCCTCTCCCTAGGTGCTGAAGAGCGAGGTGGAGCTGATGGCGCGGATGGCGAAGAGCATTGACAGCTTCACGCAGCACCAGACCCGTCTGGCCGTCATCATCGACGGTCTGGACTCCTGCGAACAGGACAAGGTGCTGCAGATGTTGGACACGGTGAGTACGCACACACACACGCACGCACGCACGCACACACACCATGTCAGAACATCAGTTCAACCAATGGCCTGACGTTACCGTGACGATGGTGTAACTCTGTCTGTCTGTCTGTCTGTCTCTCTCTCTCTCTCTCTCTCCCTCCCTCCCCAGGTGCGGGTCCTGTTCTCCAAGGGTCCGTTCATTTCCATCTTCGCCAGTGACCCCCACATCATCATCAAGGCCATCAACCAGAACCTGAGCAGCGTGCTCCGGGACTCCAACATCAACGGCCACGACTACATGAGGAACATCGTCCACCTGCCCGTCTTCCTCAACAGCAGGGGCCTGTCCAGCGCCCGGAAGCTCTGCTCCGCCCCCTCCACCGGCCCCCGAGACCCCACCGCCACCGCAGACGGTCAGACACACACCCTCACATAGTATAGACACACACACACACAGTATAGACACACACACAAACACACACACACATACATACACACACACACATATAGTACATAGACAAGCTCACACACTTATACACACCCCGCCTGCGACCCCACTGCCACAGATGGCAATACACCTAAACACACGTAGAATTTATAAACATAAATATACAAGTAAATACTAATGGACATATACACCCATACACACTCATAACGCACACGTCATGTATACACATATACATATGATAATGAATAAACTGGTCAAGATTAACTGAAACTATATATATGTGTGTGTGTGTGTGTGTGTGTGTGTAGGATGGCATGAGGAGCTGGACAGGAAGTTGTCTCAACACAGTCTGGGAGAACTCACCAAGTTTGGCAGCAAGACCACCCTGAACCGTCGGGTGAGCGACTTATTTACAATCTTGTTTATTCTGCTTTCTATAAACTCACTGTTGAGCTGCCTAATAGAGCCTTCTAACTGGTTGTGTGTGTTTCGAACTGGTTGTGGTGTGGTTCTAACTGGTTGTGGTCTGGTTCTAACTGGTTGTGTGTGGTTCTAACTGGTTGTGGTGTGGTTCTAACCGGTGCTAACTGGTTGTGGTGTGTCCAGGATACGTACCGGCGTCGGCAGGTGCAGCGATCGGTGACGCGCCAGATGTCCTTTGATCTGAGCAAGCTGCTTGTGACTGAGGACTGGTTCAGTGACATCAGCCCCCAGACCATGAGGAGGCTGCTGAACATCGTGTCTGTTACAGGTACACACACACACACACACACACACACACACCTCATAAAGCCTTGAGACAGGATGTGAGATCAGAGACAGGAATTGACGTGCTAGGGGGGTGGTACTTCCTGGTCTCCCTGCAGGTCGTCTGCTGAGGGCCAATCAGATCACGTTTAACTGGGACCGCCTGGCCTCATGGATCAACCTGACGGAGCAGTGGCCGTACCGGACCTCCTGGCTCATCCTGCTCCTGGAGGAGACCGACGGGGTGCCCGACCAGACCACCCTCAAGACCATTTATGACAGGTCAGAAGTCACCGTCATCTAGCTCCTAGTCACATCCTCCTCATACCCTGCTCCTATTCTTTACTCCTCTTCACTACTCCTCCTCACTACTCCTGCTCACCACTCCTCCTCCTCACTACTCCTACTCTTCACTCCTCCTTTTCACTACTCCTCTTCACTACTCCTCTTCACTCCTCCTCCTCTTCACTACTCCCCCTCACTAGTCTTCCTCACAACTATATAAAGTATTGCTTTAAATAATATATTGCTTTAAATCACTTATTATTATTTAATATATTAGTGTAAGAATGTTTAAAATAGCTGAAGGAGCTGACTAGACCGAGAGGGTTTCCATGGAGACCAGAGATGCTGAGTCTTGGGTGTGATGCTGAGTCTGGGTGTGATGCTGAGTCTGGGTGTGATGCTGAGTCTGGGTGTGATGCTGAGTCTGGGTTCCAGGATCTCTAAGAACATCCCGACCACGAAGGACGTGGAGCCGCTGCTGGAGATCGACGGGGACGTGCGCAGCTTCGAGGTGTTCCTTTCCTCCCGCACCCCCGTCCTCTCGGCCCGCGACATCAAGACCTTCCTCCCCTGCACCGTGAACCTTGACCCCAAGCTCAGAGAGATCATCTCAGGTGAGAAGACACAGTGCATGTTGAGATGGTTCCTCTGACCTGTATTGATCAGGGTCTTAGTATTATAGAGATATTCCCTCGATAGGATAAAATAAACCTTGAATCTAACCTTGAATCCCCCCCGCTCTCTCTCTCTCCCTCTCCTCCTCCCCCCTCTCTCTCCCTCCTCCTCCCCCCCTCTCTCTCCTTTTCTCTCTCTCTCTCTCTCTCTCTCCCTCTCTCACCCTTCTTTTTATTTCTCTCTGCTCTCCCCCCCTGCGCCAGACGTGCGTGCGGCGAGGGAGCAGATGAACATGGGTGCGGTGACGTATCCCAGCATGCAGCAGGAGGCACAGGTGCGGCCCACCTCCGTCTACAGCCAGCCCTCCACCGCCTGCTCCCCCTCTGCCTCCTTCATGGGAGGAGGAGGAGGAGGAGTAGGCGGAGTGCTGTCACCCCAGACCCACAGCAGCTACTACAGCGGCCTGGCCGGACCCCAACACCCCTTCTACAACAGGGTGAGTCCCCCGCCTCCTCCTTTCTCCTCTCTCCCAAGGTCCTCTTCTTCTCCCCCACCCCCTCTACTCCCGCTCCTCCAGGGAGCAGGCAGGTAGCTCTTCTCCAGGCTCAAAGGCACTCTGGCAGCTGGAAGGTTGGATGGATTCAGGGTTCAATAGTACATCCTATAGTATAGTACACTATAATACACACACTGTATACATGCATAGTACAGAACCAGTACATTACAAATACATACACTATAGTACAGTACCAGTACACACTAGTCCAGTACTGGACAGTATAATGTACTGGACAGTATAATGTACTACAGTACGTGTCAAATACACACAGTAGAGCTGTACTACAGAGTCACTGAACAGGAACACGCCAGAACAAGCCAATCACCTACAGTAGTGTTTCCCAAAGTGGGAGGCGCCTCAGGGGTAGTGGGAGGTGCCTCATGGGTAGTGGGAGGCACCTCAGGGGTAGTGGGAGGCGCCTCAGGGGTAATGCAGGGCGGGTGCGGGGGGGTGAGGGAGACTGTAATGTATTGTAGTGAGGGGGAAAAGCTCAACCGCACACTGTATAAAAACAAAGCACGTAGCCCCTGCTGCCGTGCAGGGGAAACCCTGTGCTACTGTACCTCCTCCTTCATCACATGACCAGTTTGATTTTCCATCATTTGATCTTTTAAACTTTTATTCTTCATTTTTCCTCGTGGTTTCTGTTTGGTTTTGTCTCATTTATCGCAGAAGAGTTTAAACCATGTTTTATATTGTATATCGCTGCTGGTAAATATCTGTTCTAATGTTTATTGACAAGCAATATATAACTATTTTCTACTATGACACACTAATTTGTCATTTCTACATTTCTACATACATAATCTCATTAGCATATATTATAAACTAATTAGCATAAGCATCTTTCTCAAAACAAACAGCTAAAAAACTGCATATGTTTGATTCCAACTGGAAGCAGCGATATACTCTAAATGTCTTTGATTTGATTGGTTCATAAGTTGTCATGTGACCCCCCCCCCCCCCCCCCCCCCCCCCCCCTCTCTTTTTTTCTCCCCCCTCCCTCCCCCCCCCCCCCCTCTCCCCCCCCCCCCCCCCCCCCCCCCCGCCCCCCCCCCCCCCCCCCCCCATGGATGTCATACTGTGTTTCCTGCACCCATTGGTCCATCCAGCCTTATTTCCCCCAACATGTCTACCAATGGCCACGCCCCTACCTGGGGTTCACCTGCCCTCCACCTCACCTCCTGCCACGCCCATTCTATAGGACCGCCCCCTACAGGGACACTGCACCTGTAAGTACCACCAGCCCCTGGGTCCTAGTGCCCGCCCCAAACACACCTCTGCGGCAAGAGAGGTAGCAGAGAATGGAGAAGGAGAGGAAGCGGGAGGGAGAGAGAGAGAGGGAGCGGGAGAGAGAGAGAGGGAGGGGTGATGAGGGAGAGAGAGAGACTCTTCTCCTCCTGGTACTTTGAGTCTTTACTGCGAGTATATCAACGTGTTCTGTGTTAACGTCCTCTGCTCCACCCGTCTGTCTCCATGGAAATGCCTCCACATCGATACCTTCAGTCATTTAGCAGATGTTTTTATCCAGAGAGACATGTATAACATACGATCAGAGCAACTACCAACCTTCTAACAGGTTGAATCCCTTCATACTGATCTGTCTTCCATCTCTCCCTCCCTGTCTGTCTGACCATCGGCCTGTCCATCTGTCTCTCTGTTTTCTTGTCTGTCTCTCCGTCTGTCTGTCTGCCATGCTGTCCTATAGCTGTCTAGGGGTCCATCTTTAAAAAGGAAGCAGGTATTGATGTCTACTACAAGTCCCAGCATGCACCTTGGGCCAACTAGTTTTTCCCTTTCCCTAACACCTTGCTTAATCGCTCATGTCTCATGTATTCACACAGTGTGTCATTTAGCTTGAATAAAGGCCATGTCTGTCTGTTAACATGCTAGTAAAGTGTCTTTCCTTCTGATGCTAACTCTATCCTCTAGCCTAGTGTACACTAGCAGTAGTTAGCATGTCTCCAAGCTAGTAATGCTAACTCTATCCTCTAGCCTAGTGTACACTAGCAGTAGTTAGCATGTCTCCAAGCTAGTAACGCTAACTCTTTCCTCTAGCAGTAGTTAGCATCTTTAAGCCAGCTGTGGACGAATGTTTTGGTGAAGACTGAGCATAACATAACATTACCATAACACTACAATAACATCACCGTAACACTCAGATTTCCCTCACAGTCAAGCCACTTGTTTATTAAACTCAAAATGTGGGAGATTGAGTTAATTCTAACTACAGACTAACTCCCCTTCATTCCAACTACAGACTAACTCCCCTTGATTCTAACTACAGACTAACTCCCCTTGATTCCAACTACAGACTAACTCCCCTTGATTCTAACTACAGACTAACTCCCCTTGATTCCAACTATAGACTAACTCCCCTTGATTCTAACTACTGACAAACTCCCTGTGAACAACTTTTTAGTTAAAGCTGATTTAAGTCTCAGCATTCAGAAGTGTGGATTGTTAATTATAAAGTCATATACACACCGCCTTGCAGGAGAATAAACATACAATCAATGTAAGGTTATGTAATGTAATGACTGACAACTTCCAAACATATCTGCTGTATCTTCTGGCGTTGCTGCCCCTCCCCCCATCCCGTAGATTTGAAACATCCTCGCATGAAACACCGCTAATGTTATAGTTGGTAGTTGTAGTAGTGATACGTCAGTTAAAAGAACGATGAAAACATGAATGGTTTTACTGTATCCGTTGGCTTCTGGGTGTTGTGTTTAAGGGTGCGTTTATTTTGCCTGCAGGCAGCTGCATCCGTGGTGTCAGGCGTCCCTCCGGTGCTTCTGAGCTCCATGACGACGGAGGCGGTGTGCGAACGCGTCCGCCTGGTGGAGGGCATCGACCAGAGCATGCTGGCCCAGTACACCGCCACCATCAGGAAGGTAGGGGTACTGCACCCGGCCCTGGAAGTTCAGCACGGAACACAGGGTCCACGTTACTTTAGTTACACTTCATAATCAGGACATACAGGAGTTTGTTCTGGCCGAGCTGCACACACAAAAAAATAAGCCGACCAAGTCACGTCTAGAAGGATCTGGCAGATACCATCACAAAAGTTTCAAGTTTGTGTGTGTGTGTGTGTGTGTGTGTGTGTGTGTGTGTGTGTGGCCAGGCTAACGTGAACGGGCGTGTCCTGACGCAGTGCAGCATCGATGAGCTGAAGAAGGAGATGAACATGAACTTTGGAGACTGGCAGCTGTTCCGAGCCACCGTGAGTTCAATACCCAGAGCCTGTGATTTGATTGGACAATCCAGAGATGTGATTTCATTGGTCCTCTGCACATTCTTTCCTCTTCACCATCATCAATACGTTGGTTTTATCCCATCCTCTGCCTCCAGATTGTGGACATGCGTATCGTGGAGAGCCAGGTCCTTCAGGATGACACCGCCAGTGAGCAAGGCAGCGTGGTGGTGGCTCCCCGCGTGGTAGCCCCGCCCCACGCTGGAGCTGCCAACCCCGACGGAACCTCCCCCATGTACAGCTTCAACCTGAGCTTCGAGGAGCTCAGCAACCTGGGCCTGGAGGAGCCTCCCAGACACTCCAACCTGCAGTGGATGGTGAGCCATCCAAATACCTCTATCTATCTATATATATATATATATATATATATATATATATATAGTCAATATGAATTAACATGCAGTATTAAAGCTTGACATTTGAGAGTTATAAAGAGAGAGAGCAGAAAAGAGCAAAAGAGAGTAAGATTATGAAACGAAACCCAAAAAACTTCCCCTCCATCTCTGATCCCTCCCTCCCTACATTTCTCCACCATTGAGAAGTGTTGCATTCCACAAGATGGATTCCATGAACCAATCAGGGAAAAGATGCCCTGATTGGTCAGAAATGAGCCAGGCGCGGTATAAAATCTAAATGGTCTCATACAGAGGCAGACGTAGTCATCTAGAAACAGATATTCTCACAGCACATTTCACTCACTAATCGCTGGCGGATGGCTAGTTTCTAACAAATGACACTCAAATTATAGCTCTTGATACAGCACCTTTAATAATACTAGTATATATATATAATAGCTCTTAAATCTGACCTACAGCACCTTTAATAATACTAGTATATATATAATAGCTCTTAAATCTTACCTACAGCACCTTTAACAAGTTGTGCTATGAAAATAGGAGTCAATCGGTTCTGTTGTCTCTTAGATTGACTTATTAAAGAAATCCACGACTACTACATTAGTTCTGACACCATAGCAACCGGAAGTAAAGGAAGTGGCGTGTCTTGTTCTGTCCTGTCAGAGCGGCGCCCAGCGCACGGCCAGCATGACCAGCCTCAACTCCCAGGAGTCGTCCAACGACATCTGGCGTCTGACGGACCGCCAGCAATCTGAGTACCGCAACGCGTACCAGGAGTACATCTCCCAGATGGCCACGCTGGAGACGGGCGGTGGCGTCGGGGAGCGGCCCGTCCAGCCGCAGCCCGGACACTTCATGACCTCCGTGTCCGATGACAAGACCAGGGAGGGCGGGGAGCCGGACGCACGCAAGTCCTACGCAAAGAGGGCCGTGGGCGGCGGCGGCGGTGCTGGCAGCAAACCGGCGCCCGATAATCCGGACGGCGACGCCCTGGACCCCATCACGGAGGAGGACGAGAAGGCCGACCACCACGGCTCCTCCAAGTCGGTCCTGAACCGCAAGCCCTCCTCCTCCTCGGAGCGGGGGAGCACTCTGTTCTCCGGCGCCGCAGAGCTCAAGATGAAGGCGAGCGGCGGCGGCTACCAGAAGCTGACCAGCGACGAGGAGTCGGAGGAGTCGGACAACGCTCCTCTACTGAAAGACGGGGGGAAGGCGGGAGGGGCCCCCCCGGCGGCTGGCTCCCTGGCCCTGAAGGGGAAAGACTACCTGTCGGACGCCACGCTGGACAAGAAGGACTCGTCGGACTCGGGGGTGCGGTCCAACGAGAGCTCTCCCAACCACTCCCTGAGGGACGAGGAGGCGGACCTCTCCCAGCTGGAGAGGGCCAACCTGATGGAGCTGGACGAGGAGAACCAGGCCCGCAAGCCCGTACCTCCCGGCACCCTGGGTGGGGGCGGGGCCCTGCAGGACACAGCCGTCACCCGCATGTCCATCTGCTCCGAGGACCAGTGCAGCCTCCTGGCCAGCAGCCCAGAGGAAAGCTGGTCTTCTCGCTCCTACAACCTGAACCACACGCCCAGCAACGTCGCGCTCAACAATAACACCAACAACCGGCCGCGCCAGCCAGCAGAGGGCTCCACCACCACGTCCTCCTCCTCCTCCTCCACCACAGGGGAGGTCATCTCCCCTCCAGTGGCCGGCTCCACCACCACCAAGCCGGGCCCCCACAACGAGAACGTGCGCGTGGTGCACCTGAAGAGAGGCCTGAATCCCGGAGACCCCCCGGAGATCTGCACCGTCTCCTCAGACACCGTCACCTTCGGGGAGGAGCGGGAGAGCATCCTGTAGGTGCCCTGCTGGGCAGCAGGAGATGTAGGAGCTACTGTAGGAGTTGTGGTTGCTGCAATGTGAGTTATTGGTGCCATTTGTCAGGTGCTCTGTGTCAGTTAGTGATAATTGGTTAATGTTTTTCAGATGTATTTAAGTAGTGCTCTGCACTGTTGTTTTGTGGGCTAAAGTAGCTAAACCAGAATTTTGTGCTTAGCTAGCTAACCCTGGTGGGGTTGCTATGCAAGTGCTAAGCCAGCTATCCCTGATAGTTGTCATCTGTGTGCTAAGCTAGCTAGCTAGCCCTGGTGGGTTTGCTATGCGAGTGCTAAGCCAGCTATCCCTGATAGTTGTCATCTGTGTGCTAAGCTAGCTAGCTAGCCCTGGTGGGGTTGCTATGCTAGTGCTAAGCTAGATAGCTTGTTATGTGAATGCTAAGCTAGTTAGCCTTGGCAGGGTTGTTGTGTGTGTGCTAAGCTAGCTAGCCCTTGCAGGATTGTTATGTATGTGCTAAGCTAGCTGGCGCTGGCATGGTTGTTCTGTGTATGGTAAACTAGCTAGACCTAACAGGGTTGTTTTGTGTTTGCTAAGCTAGCTAGCAGCGTTTTAGTAATGCATGCGTAGTCTGGAAACACTACAATAGAATCACCTGTTGAAAAGTACTGCTGGTGTCTGTCGTTCAATAATACCAAGTTGAAGTCGTTTATTAATACTCCTGTCAAACATGAGCTGCTAGAAATCATTCAATCAATGACCTTTGAATTAATACTGAACCATTATTGACTATATTGAATATTTAAAATACAGGGGGTAGTACATTGTTTCATGGTGTTGTATTAGTATTATTTGTGTATACTTACAGGGGTACGTGTCAATATGTGGTAGAAGATATACTCTTAAAAAAGCCAATATTCAGTGTTAAACGGGATCTGAACCGACCCTTTTCTGTGTGTGTCCTGTGATTTTGCCAGTTCCTGATCTTGTGAAATAGAAAAGTTGATCCTAACCATAACTCTGTACCCAGGGGAAACATGATTGTGTTAAAACGTGTTTTTAAATCAACAGTGGCCTGGTTTCAGTATTTGCAGACCACACCTGTGCAAGACTCGTAGATTCAAGTTTGTAAAGCAACTGATTTGTGGATAAATGTGATTTTAAGCCATAGGTATTTAGCGACTAACGGCACTAATTCACTTTGACTAAATAACTCTAAATAAATCCGCTCCTGTCTGTAATATCTACTGATTCTGATCAATCAGGAAGTATGAATTAAAAGTCAGTGTAAACAAGTTGTGCTGTGAAAAGTCGATTCTGCTGTCTGTCTGTTAACGTATTAACTTATATATAACTTATTAAAGACAATGCACTACTACACTCGTTATAGAAACCATAGCAACCAAAATACCTGCTCTGTCTGTTTTAAACCTGCTTGGTTAGTGTGTCACTGGGTTTTTAAGCACTGTAGAAACATAACAAGTTAAAACCTAGGTGTCAAAAGCATGAACCAATCCACACGCATGTAGTTAGAATCCACACGCATGCTGGTCAATGTTAAATTGCTGTTGTTTTTGCATGCCTTGTGATGTCAATGTCAATATTAAATGTAATCTCTGTTGATATTCAGATGAATAAAAGCTGTAACTGGCATCGAGAAGTTGTTCACAGTGGAGCCATCTGAAATAAAAATGCTTTTGTGTTACAGAAACTGTTTTGTACAAGTCTTGTATTTCATCTATTTGGGGACAGAACATTTAGTCTTTCAGCAGACTCTTAATCCAAAGAGAACAAATAGGAGACATATAGTTTGACAAAACTATGCTGGTCCAAACAATAGGCCTACCTACTGTTTGGACCAGCATAGTTAGAAGCAGAGTTAGAAATAAAGTGTCAAAGCCAATTAATTACTTTTCATATCGGCGACTACCGACCTCCACCACCAGATGTCGCCCACGGACCCCGGGGATGAAGTTCAAAATAAAAGTCCGTTAATATGACGCTAATTAACAACATAACTTGATTAAATTGAAGTCTTTCGTCCACGTATTGAAACTGTACACCGTTCATATACCCTCAATATGCATTCCTCAAAACATACTTTTAATGTGTAACGCTACGTAGTCGTGTAGGCCTATTCGTATTAAAGTGCCGTTCGCGATAGACCATATTGCCGGGGAAACGCAACAGGCCTTTATAATGTTATAATGTTATAATGTTATAATGTTATGTTATAATGTTCGGTTAAATTATCTTTGACACAAATATAACCCTATGTAATAATACAGGCATCATTTACAGAGATCCAGCGGGCCGTGGTCCGACGTAACGCCGGTTTAACGTCCACCGGGCGGCTCCCTTTAGCCCACGGTAAACCCGTCCAGTCCAGTCCGGTCCGGTCCGGTCCGGTCCGGTCGGGTCCGAGGAGTCCGGTCCGGTCCGGTCCGGGGAGACCGGCGGTCAGGTGGACTAATAACGCAACACACCAGCATCGGAAACGGACGCCTCCTTCCTCACCGCACCGAGTTGCCTGTGGAGGCCCACATCTCCCCCGGTGGAGAAGGTCCGTCTATCGGTGCGGAGGTCCGGACTCAAACTCCTGGAAGAGACGCGAGGGGAAAAGAGAGTTAAGACACCCAGTCACATACCACCTGACCCCCATCCCCAACTACCATGGCAACCACGAAGAACGACCCGTCAGTCAGCCACCAGCACAGCGCCACGAGACGCCGTCTCGCGCACCGGCGTGCTATTCACTTCAGCCGTCCGCCGTCCGTTGAGTGTAAAACGGTCCGTTACATTCAAGCTGTAAACTTTCAGCCGTTAGTAAGAGTAAGGCGAGGTTTGGAGCGCGCGCGCGCGCACTCACCGCGTCAGCGCCGCGTCCCGTTCCCGCCTGGCTCGGGTCCTCGCGACAGGTCGCTGGGCTGCGCGAGAGGAGACGACGTTAAGACGTCTCCGTCGTTACGGGAGATTAACGGTTGGTCCGATGCGCTGCTGGTCGACAACAGCGCACGACGCGACCAACGACGGGAGCTCGCGCGAGCTCTTCCTGAAGCGCTTTGGCTCGCGCTTCAAAGCATCATTTAAAATGAGCCCACTAAGCGCCCAGGGGTGTCAGCTCTGTCTTTACCTGGAAGGTGAGGGTGCGGACGTCGGAGGTGACGGCGGACAGCGGGCTCCCCGCGGGGTTCTGGTGGTCCTGGTTCCGTTGGTGGACCGCCGTCGGGCCGGGCTCCAGCGCCGTCTGCAGGTCCAGGATGTAGTCTATGACGTGCTGCAGGATGTCCACCCTGCTGAGGCGCTGGTCGGGCGGGAGACCCGGGACCATGGCCCGCAGGAGGCGGTAGCAGCGCTCCATGTCGGACAGCAGCTGCTGCTCCTCCTCCGGGAGCACCGGGCTCTTGCTCCGGGTCGTCAGCCCCGGGAGGAGACCTCCGCTGCTGGGTCTCGACCGTAGCGGGCTGACTGCCTTCATGTCGACTGATGTAGTTACAAATAAAGTTATGATAAAATAAATGTGCGATAAAAAAAAGTTGTGATAAAATAAGGTTTTGATAAAAATAAAAAAAATGGCGCAAAAGAAAATATGATAAAATAAGGTTGTGGTCAAAAAGATAAAACAAGTTAGTGATCAATTCAGCCTTCGCATACGAAACGCCTCCCTCTCCTCGGCTCCTAGGGGTCCGTCTAGCAGGACAGGTGTTTATATACAGGACCGGGCAGGAACTACGCGCCTATTGGTCGAGCGAGTTGCTCTCCAGATGTAACCCCGCCCTCTTATCATTTTTCCCAGCAGTTGTGATCGGAGCTCCGGTGTCTGTCCGACCCGCTGGGCGGCGGGTGAATCCCGGCTCCGTTATAGAACCGTGCCGGCTATTCTGGAAACTGAATTTACGTAGAGGTTTTTAAATTTAAACTCTTTCCGAGAGCAAAGAATATATTTTACTTTATTTTTATTTTCAATGTAGCCTCAAAAGTGCGTGTAGATTGTAAAATAAGTGAATACGTTCGCGCCATAATGTAGGCCTACACGCTATCCTCCATAATAGGCGCCTCCTGGGTCCTCGGTGCATGAAATCTTCCCTCAGCACGAATACACACTCTCTCTTCTGGGTTACTGTCCGCGCACACACACACACACACACACACACACACACACACACACACACACACACACACACACACACACACACACACACACACACACACACACACACACACACACACACACAACACACACACACACCTTTAGTCCAGGTCTAGCCAGACAGCTGTAGTGATTACTGTTTTCAACACCAAACCTGTTATTTACTCATTACCTTCCACACCGCAATATCACGTCTCTCCTCCTCTCCCTCTCACCTCCTCCCCACTCTCACCTCCTCTCCCTCCTTCTCTACTGAAACACCAGTCCATGTTTTCACACAATCTTTAATGTGGAGATTACATGGTATAACTAACACATTCCTCACATTCCATACATGGCTGCTTTGGGACAGACAGACAGACACACAGGCAGACAGACACACAGACAGACACACAGACAAACAGACACAGACAGACACTAGAACAGTCTATACAATCTACACACTATATTCTAGAAGAATATCAGTACACACTATTCTAGAACAACACAATCTAGATTCTAGAACAGTCAAACTACAAAACTACAAACTAGTAAAGTAGTAGGTATAGTTTAGACAATATAATTTAACTTTTGATATGAATACTTGTTTTATTCAAATACAAAAACTATACTTGAGCACTTTGCTTGCTAACATGTATCAAAGGGCTATTCTCTCCATTCACCGTCGACCACAGAATTATTAGCATTGAAACGTGTTCAAAGTACCACAAACCAATCAGAGAACAGCTCCTCCACCCTCTACACCCGCCTTCTACCTATTGTGTTTACAATGAGTGGAAACGCACAATACGCCTCCACTTCTACAGAGGTCAAAGTTCAGAGCCGCCATAGTTAGACAAGAGATGAAACAAAACAGGATGATTGAAAGACTCCTGGTCCAAGTGTAGACATAAATGAACCTCTTTTATCTTCTCTGGGTATGTTTCTAACAAACATCGTGCCCGAAGGGCCCCTAATACAGGTTCCAAAATAACAACAATGAAGCATCTTCATTAATATGGATTCATATTCTACCTACAGCTCGTTAACACCTGGAGGTCGTTAAGGTCCTGTCCATCTGTTATCGATGATAACTTATTTATTTGATCTTTGTATCGTCGTCATGTTTGAGCCAAAAAACTTGTAGGCATCCGAGATCAAGATACCCCCTAACCCCTACCTGCTCCTTAATGACCCCTAACCTCTACCTGCTCCTTAATGACCCCTAACCTCTACCTGCTCCTTAATGACCCCTAACCCCTACCTGCTCCTTAATGACGTGGATCTGAATTCACTGTAAGTCGCTTTGGATTAAAGTCTCTAAATGACAAAATAAAAAGTTAGTTAAAAAAGTTTAATAAGTTAAAAGAGTCTAGTTAAAACTAACAATTTAGCAGACACTTTCATGCAAAGTGAGTGAATCCAGATACTAAAACTAAACCAAATGACCCTCGACCTCCTCTGAACCTCAGGTACGGTGGGTTCTGGAGGGTCCTTCTAGTCCTGGAAGGGCAGAGAGGTTTCAGTGAGAGCCAGGAGGTCGGCTGTCAGAGGGAGGAAGTATTGTTATCACTATCGAGCAAAGCCAGGACCCTTCCATGGGTGAGGAGAACCCGCTAGCAGCCAGCTAGCAGCCAGCGCTATAACAACACAATGACCAGCCTTATCAGAGAACACTGACAGGCCTTTCAACCCTTCACCTCTTCCAGGAAACATGGAGTAACTCTCCTGCTCCACCTCAAGTACAACCACAGTCTTCTACTGGGAGCTGTCCAGTACAACCACAGTCTCCTACTGGTTATACTGGGAGCTGCCCAGTACAACCACAGTCTACTACTGGTGGACACTGGGAGCTTCCAGTACAACCTCCTCCTCCTGTTCCTGGCTCTCATCACCAGGAGTGTCACTGGGTGCCACGGCGACAGGAAGTAGATAGTGCGAGGATCTTCCTGTGTTCCGCTCTGGAAGAACCCAGGCACACCTCTGTTTCTGTTTCTCTCTCTCTCTCTCTCTCTCTCTCTCTCTCTCTCTCTCTCTCTCTCTCTCTCTCTCTCTCTCTCTCTCTCTCTCTCTCTCTCTCTCTCTCTCTCTCTCACACACACACACACATCAATATCAGAATCATCGTATTGTATTTTAGAAGTCTGTACATTGAGTTACATAAAATGTCTTCCTCCTCTCTACATGATGAGTAGTGTTATCTGACTCCACAGATATGTAAAACCTTCCGTGCATGATTAGCTCCACACGGTCCGGCTGTGGGACCATTTGCATCCATTTCCCTGTATCCTCCAGGGGTTATGAGTGGTTCACGGTTTTATAGGATAGGATCCTGACCACCATCCTCACTTGAAAACAGTTAGATGACCATGTTCTATTGTTCTACTCCGTTGTGTCTACGGACATCATAAATGATCTATTTGTGTCTACTCTGATCATTCTCTTCTGTCTCTAGCATCTACTGTGATCGCAAATAGACTATCTTGAATAAAAAACATATTTTTTTTAATCCAACATTTGGATGAAGATGAGAGGTATTCTCAAGATAGCTTCTAATTATTTAATAAAATCTGTTTGAATCGAATTTGCCGCTGTCAGCTGGGAGCGCCAAATCTTTTTCAACTGCAAAAAACGTTTTCTTTATGTCCTGGAGCAGGTTAGCATCTTAGCATAAAAAAGAACAATGTAGGCTTGAAGGTTAACTTTGTTTTTAGGTTATAGATGGTTAGTTTTGGTATTAGGTTAGAGATGGTTAGTTTTGGTATTAGGTTAGAGATGGTTAGTTTAGGTGTTAGGTTAGAGATGGTTAGTTTAGGTATTAGGTTAGAGATGGTTAGTTTAGGTATTAGGTTAGAGATGGTTAGTTTAGGCGTTAGGTTAGAGATGGTTAAGTTTAGGTATTAGGTTAGAGATGGTTAAGTTGTGGTAGAGATGGTCAGGTTTGGGTTAAGTTGGAGTATCAAGTTAGTAATGATACATTGATGATAAAGTACCTGAGTACTTTTGAGATGTATTTAAGATGAGTGTACTTATCTTGGAGTACATTCAGGGTTTCTGTGGAGATCGTTTATTTGTCCCCATAGCACCACAACAAGAAGCAGATTTATAGATCAACAGCTCACATGCCTCTCCTTGATCATACTGTAACGGTCAAAGTCCTCATCAGAGTGCATTCTGGGAAGACGTAATTGACGTCCATTAAGCGTGTAGGAGATGAAGGGCAACGCGATAATGAATCGGGACAAATCTGATTTGACTGGAACCTCCTCTCTGGGATGTGATGAAAGGACAGATTGTGGGGTTGAAGCTGCGTTGCGTCTACAGATTGGAAGGACAACGTCTGTAAGGAGAACATAGAACCCTAAAGGTCAGCGGTTCTGAGCGTAGTCACGGTGAGTCTCTACGTCAGCGGTTCTGAGCGTAGTCACGGTGAGTCTCTACGTCAGTAATTCAGTGGTAACATCTGGTGATCTCTATACTGTGAAGACGATGTGTCGTACACAATGGAGATGACCTCCTCAAGTCTACCATAAGTTACCCAGAAGAGAGCCATCTGTCCACAGCCTATACGTATAAGTTAAGTAGAATTCACCCTTACGGTACAACATTTAGCAGCAAGAACTTTATAGACAGTTCATAATATGGCACATTTGCAAGACAAACAGTGTGCAGGTTGATAAATTAACCACCACAATGAGCAATGTGTGTTGCCGTGGTGACGATAAGAAAATCAGGCGTGCCTTCTAACGGTGAAACGCCTCGCTGAGCGCGGTCGTTTGAATAAGCTGAAACACCTGGACAGGTGCAGGCTCACCTAGTCTCTCCATCCTGGTTTTGCATGTCTCTGTGGTGTGTGTGTATGTGTGTGTGTGTGTGTGTGTGTGTGTGTGAATCCAACCTGGGAGGGGTGAACAGGAAGTGCTTTAACTAGACTTCCTGTTCGAGAGGCAATGTGTGTGTAGGGGTGGTGGGATGTCTACTGTTACGGTGTTTGTTTCTCCCAAAAGGTTCTGGGTTCGATCACCAACGTCCTCAGTCTACCTGTAGGAATCCTTGAGCAAGACGCCCCCCTCACCCCTACCTGCTCCTGAATGACATGGATCTAAAACTTGCTGTGGATAAAAGCCTCTGCTAAATGACTAAAATTTTAATATGTGGATCAGCAGATTCTAACACCGTATAAACACGTGTGTGGAAGTCATTGAACTTAGTCGTGCCAAGGTAAGGAAGTAGCTCAGCTCCCAGCATGCAGTGGGGCAGCGGTCGATGGGACATCCGTCATGATAAACTTAAGGACTGACTCCTACACCCATCTGGTGCTGATAACAGACCGTCTCCACCTTGAGAGAGAGAGAGAGAGAGAGAGAGAGAGAGAGAGAGAGAGAGAGAGAGAGACGGGAGAGACTGGGAGAGAGAGAGACTTTACTTGGAGAGAGAGAGAGAGAGAGAGACACAGCGAGAGACTGAGAGAGAGAGAGAGAGAGAGAGAGAGAGAGAGAGAGAGACACCAGATTAGACTGGGAGAGAGAGAGAGAGAGAGAGAGAGAGAGAGAGAGAGAGAGAGAGAGTGAGAGAGAGACACTGGGTTAGACTGGGAGAGAGAGAGACTCCATGTTGTCATTCTGCATTCAAACTAATTCTATACCAATGAAATACATTTCAACTGG